>JAQGDQ010000204.1:0-87500 GCA_030141605.1 Tubiluchus corallicola | reverse complement strand
TTTCCTTAATTGTGACGTCACTACATTAAGTGTTCTCATAACAAGTGCTGTCTTACACAGCACTGTCTTATCATGAGTTATGTATGCTTGTTCCATGAATAGACTATCAGACGACAGCCCACAAAAATTAGTTTTCAAAGAAGCACTGAAGAAAGAAAAGAAACCGCAAGGAGGACAGCTGCTGACTTACGTTAATTTCATCCAAAAATATCAACTCACCATTAGACATCTAAAACACAGAGACATGGGGTGTTGTGGGTGACAGGACAACATGGATAAAGTGGTTGCAACAGTCATGTCAGAGAACGTGTGACTCCAGAAAGAAATGAATGAATGAATGAATAAATAATTAACGAAAGTATGAGTAAATGACAGAAAAATGTAACGAAGTCGGGTCAGGGGCGCATTTGCCAATAGGTTAACTAGGCTGAAGCCTAGGGCACAAGATTTTAGGGGCAGTTGTGCAGGTTGGTTAGATACATGCGGCTATGCAAATATATGCAATTAACAATAATGCAGTGGGCAATAATAGTAGTTCTAATACACCACAAGTAATTGTGCATCGCGCTTCGTATTCAGTGTAGGGGCAACCATAAATCCATTAGAGGTGGGCTGGACTGAACTCTGAGTGGGGCTTAATTAAGTAAGTGGTAGGAAAATAATTAGACCATTAAACAAACAAACATGTAATGCTCCTGTGCTACCATATGCTAAAATGCGAGTTCCCATTTTTACTTTAATCTCTAAGCATTTAAAAAAATAAACTAAAAGTTCAAAAACAGATCAAGGGATTAGTAAAGAAAATCAAAACTTACAGATGTTGTTACATGATTTATAGAACCGCTTAACTTTCCTCGTCGCGGCGTTCTCTGATACATCTTCTTCTTCCTCTACTAACTCTACGAGTAAAAACAGATCGTTACTGGGTGAGGTCTAGGCTAAATTACAAAATACACAAGTGAATATCATAAGCCGCAATAACGTAGGAGACATTCCACCGCCATTGGTCCAATGTCAACTACGTCATCATTCTCACTATAAATATGATTACCACCGTCACCATTGTCATCATCATCGAATGCTACAATCGAATGAAAATAAAATTAATTGTTATCAAAATTATCGCTATTGCTGATAAAATTTGTCAATACCAAATCTGACATAAGCTAACTTATACTTACTTTTTACATGTTTCATATTTTTTGTTGTGAGAATGTAAAATATGTCGTAAGCCATCGTGTCGTCTGGCACAATGTTGTCTGTTAACCATCGACCACAAGCATACTGATAAAAGTCTTCACATGGATCTGCACTCAAATCCATTCTGCTAATCATAGAAGACGCTAAAAATAAAAAGTTAAATAGTAACGGCAACGATGACGACAACAACGATAAAAATATTAGTAAATGTTTGTGTGAATATCGCAGTGATCATAATTGTCATCAACGTTTTTTTCATTAATATAATCAACATTAAAGTACTGCTAATATAATTACAAGTGTCATCATCTTTATCATCACCATCTTCTTTTTCCTTTTTTCTTCTTCTCCTTTTATTCAAAATGCAATTAACTTACACATACTGTATGTTTTTCGCTCAGCGTTTCACCCCCTTCTTTCTTTCTTCACATGAGTTCGAAAAACAGGTCACCCAACAGGAATGACCAAATCGTTCAAAGTAAAACAAACGAGACTAGTGTCGGTAGAGCCTCAAGGCCTGGATGTGTTATGATCGTTTTTCTCACAAATAGCGCCATTTCTTAACTAAGGTACTTATGCACTTTACACGTGATTCTGATGTAGTACGGCAACTATAGTACGTGCAACCTGTGCATTCAACTTAATGCGTTACATTTCAGGAAGTTTGCGTGATTTGTACGTGCATGAATCTGTTGGGCTTGTCGTAGCTGCTTTAAACGGTGCGCCCCAGTCAGATCTAATATTGACTCGTGTGACAATCAAATATATTTGAAAACCATTAAACATATTTTACACATACAAGTAAAAATAGAAGTAAGTAGTTGAATCATTTAAGCTTTACTTAGGTGACGCGCGGCATCTGCTGCTGCAAGCAAACGCAATGTAGCTTAGAAATAATGTTGCCTACCTATGTTTATACATTCCGGCGTCATGCAGGTGTCTTGGATTTTTGATTTTCGAATTTCATCTGAAAAGATTAGAATTTGATTTAATCGCATACCAATAAAGCAATATCTCTGAAATTTATTACTACCACTTAATGAATTTCTCCTGCAATAAGTGTAGAATGGTAATGCTTATAAACACCGTTTTACAAAGAGAATAATGAACTGTAATACTAAATATATGCTTCTCGATTTTTTACGTTTCATGATAGTCACTCATCAGTAAAAAAAGTATTTCATACGCACCTTTTTTAAACGCTATGACTACTATGAGTATTATACATAGGCCCGTTAGCGAACAGATAATAAGCAGTAAAGCCTTTTCTAATGTTGAAAGTTTTTGTGATTTGACTTTTTTCCACCAGGAGGAAGACCTGCAAAAAAGAAAAACTCTTTCGAATTACTATTATTTCGAATTCTTATTAAAAATAGTTGAAATTTAACAACAAATGAGATGAATGAATAAATGAATGGGTAACTAAATAAACAAAAGAAAGAAAAGAAATGATTGAAACAGAGAATGAATGCTAAAATTTGTTAACTAATAGAATGGACGAAGGAAAGAGCGAACGAATAAGCAAAAGGTAGTGTTAAGCATGAATTAGCCAACAAACCAGTCAGCCAACCAACTAACCAACCAACCTAACAACAGACAAACAACCAACCAATGAACAAATCAATCAACCAACCAACAAGTCAATTGACTTACTAACAAACTAATCAGTAAACTAACCAAACAACAAACATACCAAGCAACTTCTGAACAAGCATGCAAGCAACAAACTAATCAACTAACCAGCCAATTATACCTTTGCTGATTAGTAAACATAGAAAAAAGTAATGAAGCTATCAAGCTTAGAATTTGCATATGTCTTCGCTAAGATATTGTATGGATGGTCGAAGATTGGTTTTGCTATTGACGATTAGCAAAGTTTATTGACAATCATGAAAACTTTTGAAACCGTGCAATATCGAGAAATTTAACTAGCTTTACTTAGTTCTTCCACTACATACAAACTGAAAGATAATTTAATTTGTACACTTTTCATAATAATGATTTAAAATCAAAGAAATGCAATGCATGCCGACATATATGGGCCTACACGTTTAGTGTAGATGATGTTCAAATATTAGCTATATAAATAGGGTCAGTCACATGATGTATAAAATAGATGTAACAATCTCTATTAAGCCAATATGTATAATACAGTAGATATGTATAATGCAGTAGGTACAAACATGCCTAAACGATTGCTGTACTAATAAGTAATCAAAGTTTTGGAACGGCCCCAACAACACTATACTATAACCGGTAAGAGTGCATCGGCGGTTATAACAAGGTATGGTAATGGTATAACAAGGCGCTAAAGCGATTTGCATTCAGACAATCAAAAAGAAATAGCTGGCAAATATGATATCATCTAGAATCCATTTTTCCAGTTTTAGCTTTAAGTTAGCAAGGAATTATGCTCACAAAGTAACAAGAGCGATTGGATTAAGAAACAGATCTTTTTGAAAAAAAAAAATCACACACCTTCCGAACGTGTAAAAACAGACTGATTTTTTGAATATGATAACAAAAAGCCGTTGCTTGGAATACAGTCATTCTGCCAAAGAAAAGCTACATCTTGGGTTTACTTATAAGAACATTCGCTAGTTATTGTAATTTCGAGTTACTCATTTTATGTTTATTATTCTTCGTTTAACGTAGAATCCTTTTCAAATCCCACTGAAAATTTCTTTTAACAATTTGTTTCATGCTGAGCATGTATAAAATTTGAACTGCACTATTGTCACGACAAACTGAATTGAATTGAATTTATTGTCGCAGACCTAAAACAAAGAAAAAATCAAGAACCTTGTTTTCGTTATCCATCAGTCAATGCGTTAGTCCATCAACCAATACTACAATCTAATATGTAGTTTGAAAAGCTGACCGTCTTCGCGTGCTTTCACATTAGTAGTTTTTCGATATCATGCATTTTCAAAACATTTCCTTCCCTTTCCAACACACTGATTTGATAACTATTTAAAGTGATAATTTTAAGCATATGTTGTTGGAGGGCGGAGGCAATTTGAGCCTTGCAAAAGCTGCTTGTTGGAAAATCTCATCTCAATTCTTGCAGAAATACATCTTTTGTGCATATCATAGAAAAGTAGGCATTTGTGTGCTTCAGGCTTTCGCAGAAATCTTTATATCACACACGTGCTATTTGTTTCGCAAGGATGAGTAAACTGGGATATGTAGCTAAGGGCTTTCCGACTAGCACTAACCAAAGATACATTAACAAGTCTCATAGGATATATCCACATTTAGACCGGAAATGTGGTACACTTTTTTTACATCATAAAGAGGCGTTTTCATCCTAAACGGGCGAGAGAGAGATGCGTAGTGCTTAAGTTCACAAGAGACTGCAGTGATCATTGTAACAGCAACTTAATAACGAATGTCTCTGAAGTAATGTCCTCTTAATGTCCCAAATAAAAAAATTGTTAACAACCCGTTTGTAACAAAAGACTAAAAACAAATTATATATTTCAGCGTGTCAGAATATCCAGGTTAATGACTGTAAAGAGTGCACAGTCCGGACTCCGAAATAAAGGATTACAAGCCCAAAAACTGACATACTGAATTCAAACACTACTAACATTTTATTCTAATTTACTATAAAATGCCAGCAGTAATCGCGAACAGTTGTAAATGTAATTATGAACGTCATACACGGATGCGAGTTATTCTGAAACAATAATTGGAGAACAATGTATAGTAAAAAGACTTGTTTAATTAAATGCTGAGTTAATGTTCATTGCAATCTAAATTAAAAATAACAACATAAATATAATTAACTAATAATAATTCAGCTCTCGTGTAAGTTAATTCATCACGGATTAACAGTATAGTATTTACTTTTTTTGTCATAAAATTATAGCGTTTTATTTGAGATTTGTATTTGCTGATACTTCTGAATGTTTAATAAAGAGAAATAAAAGGAAAATACCAATACCAGTGATATTTTTAAAATCATCTTTATTAGCAAAAATTGATTCATAGACTAATAGCTGAAACGGTTTGGGTAAAGTCCATTACCAGCGTCTGTCAACAAAACAAAAGACAAAAAATAGACAGAATGCACCCATCATTAAAGAACATTAAGTAACAGTTAGTAAAGCCCTAAAAAAGAAAATTAGTAATTAAATGCTAATGGACAATAAAGTGTATCAGATAATTTATGATACGTCGTTTTGCATATTACTATTTAATAATTATGAATTTTCTTTTTCTGGCTTTACTGACTATTCTTGCATTGTGTGTGCATTCTGCCTGTTTCTTTGTTGTTTTGATTTGTTCAACTTAGTTAAATCTATTATGTTGTCTGTTAATAAATTTTCAAAATAGCGCTTGTGTTGGCGCTTTTGATTCGAATTAGATTCCCACAGAGCCAAGAACAAAGGAGCACTAAACGATGTAGACTAAATTTTGTAAATTGTCAGAAGATACACAAACCGTTTTGATATGCGTTCAAATGTCAGTGAATATTTATAGTGTACTTTATACTCTTGATTGTATATCAACCTGTAGTTATCTGTAGCTTAAAATGGTTTAGGTTTTAGTCATTTGTCAATTTTGCAAAATCACATTAAACTACAAGACTTTTTTCCTGATATAAATTGACTGTTATGAATGTTTGATATATGCAATTCAGTCTTCAGGTTAAATGAACGTCAAATTTTAACTCCCAAAAAGTTTTTGTTGAAAGTAAACAAATTGCAATCGAATCCCAAAGTGTTGTAGACCGATATGCAGTAGCAAGAAATTAATTAGCTGTTTTTTGTTTGAAAAACGGGAAGTTGGTTTTAAAAGGGTGGCAATATTTAACTTAACCTATGGGGAAAATGTATACTCACTACGTGATTGTAGCTAATTACTTAATTAATGCTACGCATTATGCATAGTGCATGCAATTAACGTGCTATATGTAGGTCAAATTACTTAATGCGTGTTCAGTTTTAGAAACACGTCAAAGAAGATGAAAAACTTGCGTAAGAAAAGCAATACATTAATCAATTTAATTAGTTAATTACGAAAGTCGATTTTGTGGTTCAGGTGGTTGATCACTAATTCAACCTACCGTGCAAAACAAACATTGTCACTGATAATGTTACCGATGACTCTAATGACGAACTTATGTTGTACAAAAGGAAACTTCCATTTAACAAAGTATATGGCTAATATAATTTTGGCTGAAATAAAATGCAAGAAAGTAACTAAATAAGCAAGTATGTTCGTTTTGCAGAATAACGTTAATAATTCGCTAATAATACATGCAAAATACATTAATAATAATTAACAATTCGAAAATTGTCGAGCGTACACCTTGAAATACCGCTAGGAAGTCCTAAGCCACTTCCAGGACAGTGAAGAACGCCTGACGTGCAAGGTCGTCTGCGTAGTTACTTCAGTCTTACCCTTGTAAAGAAAACTCTGAGAAGTTTCTCTTGGAAATTTTGAAGGTTTCAGTATCATTCGCTTTCGTGCGCAATCAAAGATCTAGTTTGATCTACAGCTAAATGTTGAAGTGAAGGATGGAAATTCAGCCTTACTAGCATTTAATACCAATGCTTGTCGCTATCAGTTGTCATGTGAATTCACCACTGGTGTTACTGCCAGAACAATAATCTTTGTGCCTTGAGCACTTGGACTTTTCTGGGTCAATACAAAAAACTTTGATTTCTTAACAATCTAAATATAACATCACATATACGCTGCAGTTTCCAATCTTTAGCTCTGCTCTAACTTTTTTTTCCTGTCACATATCTATTGCCCATTTTCATTCACTCCTCTTACTGCATAAAAAACTTATTTTGCAGTGATACCATATACAACACCTAACTCATCCACATGTCGATGCATTAGTCAGAGTGAGCCTTCTTAGGTGAGCTACTTCAGTGACATGGTAGACCATACATTACTATTACATCCACTACTGCTACTGCTACTGCTGCTGCTACTACTACTACTACTACTACTACTACTACTACTACTACTACTACTACTACTACTACTACTACTACTACTACTACTACTACTACTACTACTCCTACTACTACTACTACTACCACTACCACTACCACTACCACTACCACTACCACTACCACTACCACTACCACTACCACTACCACTACCACTACCACTACCACTACCACTACCACTACTACTACTACTACTACTACTACTACCACGACTACTACTACTACTACTACTACTACTACTACTACTACTACTACTACTACTACTACTACTACTACTACTACTACTACTACTACTACTACTACTACTACTACTACTACTACACTAACAAAAATGGTTTTCGGAAAAAAACATCATGGCACACAATGAACCTGCAAATTTTTTTAACCATTTTACGAACTTATTGAAATTGATATGTTGTTTTTTTGGTAAGATTCATACTATATAACACTGTAAATAATATCAGAGAATTTTTGGTCTGCAGATTTTTTTAATTCTTTGCAAATTTGCCATAATTGCAACCAAACCCCGCACTGAATACAGTCCTAAAATACGTTGTTGAAGAAATTTTCAATTGAATGAAAACATACCCAGTAAGCACTATAATATAAACTCTTTTAAGTTAAAACTACAAGCACTACAATCCTTTACTTATTGTTGGCACGTCAACATAAAATCTCATTATTCTACACCATATTAAGCATCCACATTACTGCTAATAGGCATTCATTCAAACAGATTTATAATGGCTGTATAAAGTCTTCATCTCTCACTAACTCTCTTAATTAAGCTTTACTTGCTTGCAATTAAAACCATCCCTGCAAACTAATGAGGCTGGGAATGCCACATCACAGACGCCGCGCTCTACAGAGCAGAGTCTTACTTAACAAACTGATAGTCAGGTGCCTGGATGACAAAATCAAGACAAGGTAGTTTGGCAAAAAGTGTTTCCCCAAACTGACTCGTAGCCCTTCATTAGACAGAGGCATTTGTAAAAGAGACACGCAACACCGTGCAGCCCTGCTTCATCTCTTTAATGCTCTCAACAAAACTAAAGAGGAAAAACGGTGTCTCTTTTACAAACGCCTCTACCACGAAGAAGTGTTACGAGTTAAATTGAGGAAAGATTTTTCTAGACTACACCGTATTATGGCTGTAAAATTATATTGAATGTTAATTCGACCTATTCGCCAACCACAAATCGAGTACGTTATTGAGATTGACAAAATTGGCTGCTCTAACATATATAGGCCTACGTGCAGCAATAGCTAGAAACAGGGCAGTCAACAAAATGTGCAGACGTAAGCCACGATATGAAGTCAGTAGTAACACATTTATTTGACCGTTTTTCATCTTGTGACAGTGACATCTGACTTTCTGAGCAAAAATGCTGTATGTTTCCACGTATTTCCCGTCTATCACTATGAGTGGCCAATTTTGGCGACTGCGGGTCCATTCGTTTTTGTTGTAGGCATTTGCAATCTTGCGATACTGACCTTTGACCTTCTGAAACCAAAATAAATGGATTTCGCCTCTTGCTCAGATTGGCGATTAAAGATTCATCCGTTATAATTCCAGTGCAGACTGGTACACATTATGAGGAACGTCATACTTGCAACAATGGCTATTATGGCTAATTAACTGAAGAACGAGGTCCTGAAAAATTGCGGCCAAACCAGGACTTGAACCCACAGCCTTGTGCTCTTAAGGCCCATGCTGTACCGCTTGAATTCCTGAGCCACATTGGCAACAAGGCTTGAATTCTCGTTCTAGTAGTCCCACTGGCTGATAGACAGACAGACAGACAAGCAGATAAACTGACAGATAGACAAACACATATATATATATACGCGCATAGAGAGAACAAATGCGACTAAACACTCCGCTTCGTGGGTAATAATTTATACTCTCATAACGTACTCGCTACAAGTTCGTAGGTGAGGTAACATATATTGTATGTTGAAACAAACAACGCAAAGGAGGGTCCATCCCGGACCAGTTGTTGTAAAATTAAACTAAAAAATATCATAAGTTTCTGAACACAAATAGTGAATTGAAGCGGAAGTTTCCATAATTGGCAGCCTTTAAATCAGTATAGAGTTTGGCCATGAACCAGCCCAGCTCTGGAAATTCAACTTCTAATCTTGTTTGATAACAATTTGTGGGAAACGCCGCAGTATTCCTCAATATTCTCAGTGTTTGTGTTTTTAGCTCTGCTAATGGCCTCTTGTCTTACGCTTATTTTACATTTGTTTCAGTTGTGTTCATTCCTGAGATGTAGGAAGCCTTCGATTCAGATTAAATCAATGCTATATTTTGCTTGATGCACCACTGGAGAGTTTAATAATGAGAGAATCCGTGCCAAACAGTGAGTTCATTACACAGGCTGCTGTTTCGAAGCCCTCTATACATGTACTGGGGTACCAGGAAATGATAGACCGGCTATACACAAAAGTTATCACAAGCAGTTATAAACGTATTTTTAATATTTTAGTCGTTCTAATATTTTTGTTCAACTCTCTGCTGTCCAACGTGGCACAGAAGTAACACCGTATACAGGCTACAAGAAATCTTGCAAATTGCAAGATTTCTTGTAAAGTTGCAAAGCATATTTGCCCGCAGCAGACTGTCTAACTGTTAAAATAACACCAATAGAATTAAATGGCATCAACATAGTAGTGTAGACCAACAATCATAAGTGTTTTTATTTCTAGACTAGACGAATTTTCCCAAGTGGAACACTGGGGGCATTTGTTTAAAGTGGGCATCATAGTCAATTTTGTCAATTTGCTTATGCTTGAATCCGAGAAAACTATGGGCATCTGCGGAAAAGGGTCAAAAACGCTAAAACAAAACAACAAATTGCTCTCAAGCGTTTGCTCAAACAACATGAATCAAAAGAAATTCCCAGTAAATTAATATAAAGAGGCAATCATGACATCTATTCTAGAGTAGCTGGACTTAAGGAATTCATTCCTGCTACTTTTACTTAAAAAATAGTCGACAGACAAAACAAACTAGCTCCCGTGTTCCCGACCTATATTCAATTCAGTCAATTTCATTTCCTCAACATTAGTTTCAGATACAATAGTTAGTAGCAATTTCAATAACATATGTGAGTAGGAGCAGGGAACGACCCATTAGTCACTAACTCATGCCTGTATCGAAAAATATCATTTCACTTTCAACTATCCGTTAGTAAATAGCCGTTAGTACTAATGTTATCTGTTAATTTTAGAAGAAACAAAATTCCCAGTCGGCCACTGAAAACATCATAGTTATTTTATTGACAACTTGCCCCTTTTATATTAACAAACCTGTCTGTTTCAGCATCGCTGGCACCACTTTCAACCGAAATCTATCAAGCTTAATATAAATAATTCAACTAGTAATAATAAACAAAATAATTTTAATTGCATTATTTATTTTCTGTGAAAAGGAAACAGTGATGCCAGAAGCAAGCACATTTACTGTTGATCAACGACGCTGTTATTCAGTGTCACTAAGACAATTAGGATGTTGTCAGTAGCCTTGTGGGAATTATTTTTTCCCAATTTTATTTTGCTATCATTAATGCCATCGTCAGTGCATCGTGGTCATTATCATCATCATCATCATCATCATCGCCATCATAATTCATTGCATCATCATTACTTTTTCATACCGTGCCATACTGGCTGCACCATTTACTCTATGAATAGCCTTACTGGGATGTCACATTTTACACAATAATTAACTACAAAAACAAGGGCATTGTTCCAATAGTAACTATATATTTCTAATAATTGCGTTTTGGCCGCAACAGTCAATCGACACAGTTGACACTGGTGTAAAGATCCGGTCAGCTACACTAGGCAGCAGGTCTTGGTACCACGAGAACTGTGGTATTAAGATTGAAACCTGCCTCCTTGTTTATTTCTGCAAACTTTATGTATACTAACTTCTTTCTTATACTAACTTTTCTTTGTTATATTTTGTGTATATGAATATATGGTTGTATCTGTAATGGTACGAAATAAAATAAAATAAAATAAAATAATAATAATAATAATAATAATAATAATGATGATGATGATGATGATGATGATGATGATGATGATGATGATGATGATGATGATGATGATGATGATGATGATGATGATGATGATGATGATGATGATGATGATGATGATAATAATAATAATAATAATTTCAGTAAAATTTTGTTATGTTAACGACACAAGTTTACCAGAGTAAATAGTCTGATTGACTCATTTAGCTGTTGGTCGACCACCCTCTGCCACACGACTTGTCACATTACATCCACAGATTTTAAACTGTTTTTTGGAGAGGGGTGCCAACAAGCAAACAAAGTGCCAACTGAATTTGATAAGATAAGCCACTATCGCAAAGGCCATCAACATACTCAAGACAAAGGAGCTACATGCCTAGTACCAAAAATCGTCAGATAAACGCTGAGATTTCGTTCAGCTATAGAGAACCACCGAGTTTGGTTTTAACAGTCTAGCTTTGCCTTTAATGTACCCATTCCCGTTTTCCCGAGGACTAATCCGATAATTTCAAACATGTTATTGTTTGATACTCAGACGATAACTTGCTCCTCTACTGCTGCCCATTCTTTGATGACGAATTCTATACAGCCAATGACATTGAAAGTCAAGAGTCGCTAACAAACGTCAAATGACTGTGATTAAAACAGGATACAATAGTGTAGAAGCAATAACATGTGCAAAGACAGAGTTAAGAACTTAACATCGCACAGCAACGTTGTATTGTAATGTTTATTTTTGTTGAATTAAAGCCCATTATGTTTTTAATTATACCAAAGTTAGGTTCGAGAAACGCAAGCACTAGACATACGGTTATTTTGGTAAATGGATATCATAGTAAATTTTTTCGTAATTGGAACTAGATTTTCGTGGAACCTCATTTTTAAATTGACACTTATAATTTGTTATTTAAGAAATATGATTACCGGGTTTCACATATATCCCGGAAACCAAAAGAAGTGGTCACCAGAATGCTTGGTAATTACACAGCTCCTGGGTTATGACAAGTATATTGTTGCAAATTGCTAGTTACAGAATATTTCATGGAAACTAATACATATATAGTCTAAGTTAACTATTGTCTATAGCACCAGACAATGCCCAATTGTCCAGCATTATTTAAAAGTTTACAAATGTCAAAATAAAAATTTAGGTCTAGAAAAATGAAATTCTTATAGCCTAATAATAGAGTGCTGACGCTATTCCCGAATCGGCTACAGATTTCGGGATTTATAAGCAGCGGCTGTGCTCTCTCTAGGAATGTCCAGAGTAAAACTGTGAGAGCGGGAAATACGTGTACTGAGAAAACGTTTAGGGGGTCAGTGACGGGAAGCATTTGCAATAGAAGTGGTGCTTCAGAACCAACTAGATTCACAAAATAATACCGTCTTGCAATCTGTAAGAATTAATGTAACAGGCTGACACACCGGCTCAGGTACAACTGCATTATTCCATGTAAGGTCAAATGGTCATTTACTCAAGATAGAGTACAACGTCACAGCATAAATATTACCGGACGAACATGATACATGGTACAGGGCTCCCATTTTTCGATATGTTCTTAGTCACTTTTCAATTCTGAGATCGAAACTCGAATTCAAGACTTTGGAAAAAACACCATGGGATCACACAATGGTGAAAAATTGGCAAAACTTTCGTCTTCTTTGCACTAAAGGTAAATTTTAAGACAGTTATTGTTATCATTCAATTGTTATATTGTTCATTAGTTCACATCAGCTAACTTTGTATGTAAATGTTTTAGTTTGTATGTTTTTGTATGTATGTATGTATATCTATTTGAACTTGTTTGTATTTATATTACTTTATTTTATCTGCACTTCGGTTTGTACATATGTTCATGAGGATTCATGTATCAGTTTTAAAAATTGTCTAATCTGAAACAAATAAACGATGTTTAAACTAAAGATGACGAATCATTCTAGGCCTCAATTCAAGGCAAATTCAAGATGCTTACCTAATTTGATTGTTAAAATCTTGTGTGACCAAGTATTAGTAAGCCTAATGAAATACCTTATAAAATTGGTACCTAATTTACGAAGAACAAGAACTCTTTTATATTCTTGTGTAGCTGCTTTCTGTTATTGCTGTCTGTTATCCATGTACGTCAATATGTACAATACGTGTACAGTAAATTCTAAGACCTAATTTCTGAAATCTATAAATAAAAATCACATTGTACATTTATAATTAGCTCAGTAAAGCGTGATTTATTGTTGGGTTTGTGAATTTATTTTGCTTGTATAATTTTGTTTCACTAGGTTACGTTTGTAAGTATTGTTACTCTATCAGAATTGTTCATCAGTGGGATTTTATAAATTATATAAATGCGTTACCAAAAGGGTATAATACCTGATGAAGGTTATATATTTCATTTCATTTCGTTTATTAGTGCCAAAAACAGATACACAAAACAAGAAATAAGATATACTTTAATTTCTCCCGACCCGAAGTGGACAAACCAGTGCAATGAGGTTGCTACTAAAGCCAATAGAATTACAAATATATTGTTTTCTACTGACGATAAAGACATATTGTTAAAATCGTTCATAATTTACACAAGACTTATTGTAGAGTATTGCTCACCAGTCTGGAAGCCAGCTTTATTGGGTATGTTTTCTGTATTGAAAGTGTAGAGCGATACTCTACTCGACGCCTGTTTTTTAGATGTAATTTAATGTATATGACATATCCTAGGCGTCTGCAGTTTCTAAATACAACGTCTTTAGAAGAAAGACGCATTCAAAAAGATTTAGCTTTATGCTACCAAATTATTCATAGAGAAGTTGATGTTGATTTTGACAAATGTTTTACAATATTACTTGTATCTGCGATAGAACAAGGCAAAATCATTTTTTGAAGCCTATCGTGCGTCGAACTGCTAAAGTAACATTTGGTCAATTTTGCTCAAATCAAGTTGTACCGATTTGGAACTCATTGCCTGCATATGATGGTGCACCCCTCGTAACTGCACAAACTACTAAGTTGTTTAAAATACGCATCAATAAAGTTAACTTATATAAATTTCTTGTACATAGTAGACACATGTAAGCAAGTTAATCTCTTTGTGTCTTTATCACACTTTTGTAAATATTGTTGTGTAAGTTTTTTGGCCAACGAGCTTTATATTATTGTTTTTATTATAGACTATTTTACTATTGGGTGTGAATAAAATAAATAAATAAAGTACATATAATACACTACAAATAATCAATCTGGCCTCATTTTTAATGATATGATCATATAATACACTACAAATAATCAATCTGGCCTCATTTTTAATGATATGATCATATAATACACTACAAATAATCAATCTGGCCTCATTTTAATGATATGATCACTACACAGTATTTTGTTCGTCATGTTTTTACAACATAATCAATAAGTGCCTTAATTACTTCTAAATTAGTACTTCCCATCAAAAAGGGAATTATCAGCGTGGCTCATAAGGAAATATTCTGGTATAACTCAATTGATGAGATTATATAATTTTCTTCTTAGATTATCGTAATATGGGCATTTTATAACAAAGTGCAGTTCATTTCATTTCTTAAACAATATGAGCATGTATGATTCTCAAATGGGATTTTACTAAGGTTAATGTATCTTCCTCTTTCAATATACGAAGTATCCGAGCTGATTCCTAATTTTGCAAATCTTGTTATTGCATATTTGGAATAAGCAGAAAGCAAACTAGTTTTCTAGAGTTTCTTGATATTGTTTTTTAACGTTCGGTATTTCTTCTTTTCAAAATATTGTATAATCAGCTGTTATTTTTTTCTTCTAATTTATTAAGCAGTCGCTTAGGTGAAAACCTTCTCTGATTATTCCAAACTTGTTCAAAGCTATATACACATAGTATTACTTAACGAAAGTAGTCTTATAAATATAGTTCTCAGCAAAAGCTCGATTTTCGGTATAAGCGTGATGTACCCAATTACGATTGTACGATTATAGTTGAATGTAGTCAATTCAGTAACAATAGGTATTGCACTACAAGAAAAATTTTGGAAACAAGCAGTCACAAGGTTCTATAGACAACCCAAATAAAGTCCGTACGGTGACATTGATGGGTCTGTGCCAGGAGGGACTTGAGGAAAATATATGGGATATATTTATTTAATTTGTTTATTCAAGAATTACAGGACCCCAATCAATCAACGTAAACATCAGTGAAGTTCTGCCCAATGAATTATCTCCGTTTGCAATATCAACTGTGATAATAACTAATAAATTGTTTTGGCTTATAATTTTTCGCATCACAATGTCAACACAATGGAATCCGTGATTGACACTGGTAAACAGTGTAAAAGAATCAAAGCATCATTCCAGACAGAAGTCCATGCACTTACTTAGCGTCAACGTGACAATGTGATATTGATTTTTACTTTGCTGTAAGAAAGAAAACCATGTCGAAGGTACTTGGGCATTTCCAATATTAATCTTGGTCTAATCAAGCTAATGGAATCAGCCTAAGGGCCAATGTAGTACCATATCTGAAACTAAATAGCTGTACGGCAGAGTAAGATGACACTAGGACAACCAGGTGCAATTGTGTTCTAGATCAAAGCTCTGAATTTTGCCATCAGCAATGGAAACAATCAGAGAAAATGTAACAAATGTTCATCTAAGCTTACACAATGAAAAAAACATTTGAGGTGGGTGACCCAATATGTCTTGATGGCACAAAATGTGAAACTTTGAAAGATGTGATTGCAATATATACGGTAGTGCAAAATTAGTTTGAATGATGCGCCTAGCACGTGAAGGCTCTCAATAATAATGAACAAACAAAATCTGTAATTTATTAAATTGATAAAGCCAAAATGAGGAATTGGACTGTATGAAAGCAGTAACATAGTTATGAGAGTAACGATATAATCTGGAATGAGGAAATGTTTACCTACTAGTTTATATAAGTGATGCAAAATTAAATTTAGTGGATTAAGAAAGGAGTAACATGTGAGTCATTGAGCAAAAACGACTGCCCTAGTCTGCCCTAGTCGCATATTTACTTGATTTTGTTTTTGACATTCAAAAGAAATCTGCATAATTTAGCATTGACCCCTTCGCAAGACACTGTCAAATTTAGTTTGAATATGCGGGGAATTGGTTTTAATTTAATAAGGCTAGGCCCCCACACTTCAATGCCATATAATATGATAATAGGTTTCACAGTTTGTTCAAATATTTCAATAATAGTAAATAGGTTTGCGCAGTTTGGTATGATTTTTTTCATACAGTAACACGCTCTTAAAACGCTTTTAAGCTTTATTGAAGTACTTCCGGAACATCCTGTATCATGCACAGAAACTTAATAAACTATAAAATCTGAGATATTCAGGACAGCGTAGTTATTTGTTCTCATTATAAGCATTCAAAATCACTCGGGCGAGAAAGTGGCAATCGTGGCTTCCGTATTATCGGTTTTATGCGCCATGATGCAATTATTCAATCAGTATTCGAGCACGTAGAGCAACGTCTCGTTCTAGCCTATAAGTACCTTGACAGTTCGAGTTTATAATATCTTCACACAATGTACGTGTTTTGCAAATAATTTGTAAACTTTAGCTAAAGAATTATCTAAAATCTCGATTGGCCGGGTATAGAATGTATTGTTCATATTTCAGATGAGAATCACTTTCTGTAGAAAAATTTTAGTTTGCAGACGTTTATCATCGTATGTTTTTCAGGCTTCACTCAAGAAATTTCTTTCCTAATACTGTAAACTGCAAGCATTAATAAAATTACAATTCATTCTAGATTGTGAATAGAAAAGCGCATGCGACATTGATTATTACAGATATGTTCAAAATTATGCATTGTTCTGTTTCATGCCTGTACTGGCTGCATTATGTGAATGATTATTACAGATATGTTCAAAATTATGCATTTTTCAGTTCTTTGCCTGTACCGGTTGCATTATATGAACGGCTCGCACAAGCAACGAAGTGGTGGTTTTAACACAATTGATGCTTATGTTCAGCTCATCTACCTAAATATTTCTTCATACAAATGTTCAGAGGTTTTATCAAGATGATTTGGCAGTATTTTGAAAACAAAGACCCTTGAAATCTATACCTAAACTAAAGCCAAATTGACACGGCTGTTCGAGTTACTACAGAATTCTGTGACTTGCTGCATACCGTTATCACTATACCTTTATGTTAAAGCAGTAAGAACATTATTCTGTTGCCATAGTGTTTTCTACTTTATGATTATCATTCTCCGGTCTATGCTAAGCGGTGCTCTTATGTTACTTTTTGAAGGTCGTGAAAAACAGTTATCTAATATTTCAAGAATTTAGTCTCTTTTTTATTCCGCCTCTTCTCATTTCTCGGCTCGAAAATCTTATTTTTAAAAAAAAATTGCTTCCGTAATGGTCCGACTTGCCATTATCACAGCTCTTTGAAGCTCGTACGTGTGACTGATAATCGACACGATCCATTTCCTTGATCCAAAGAATCCGAGCTGTTAATCTTAGATCAACACGGGATGTGATTTGCCGAATTCCTGAGAATTAGCACAGCTTTGCTAAGTAAATGTGAGTTAATCCTCAGACATTTGTGCAGCGTAGCAGGTTAGAAGAAGAGAAGGTGGAACGGGTGTTGTTTTACAAGGGAAGAGGAAGACATAATTGTGAATTTGCCAACGAAGATCAGTTCTTACCCGTTTTCATTTTTGAGACTAACAAAACAGTAAAATGGAGATGATGATGATGATGATGATGATGACGATGACGTTATTACGACAATGACGAAGAAGAACAAGAAAAAGAAGAACCTTTCTTCTAAATAACAAAGGAATCTCCAAAGTCTTCACCTTTGCTACGCAGAAAGCATGCATACGCAAATATTAGGGCTTACGTTCCTAGTTTGTGCGTTATTTGTGTAAAACTGAATGGTAAATACTACTATTCTCAACAGTGATACAATTGTAGTGTCATTTCTAATGCACTTTTATTTGCATGGGTCGCAATATTTAGATCGACTAGGCAAAAATTAAAATTATGCAACGTATTTTGTTATTTAGTAATGGACAGATAAGGCGCACTAGCATAAATGAAGCAAAGCGATTTATAACAACGCCTAAAGTCAAAGTGACTTTGAAATTACGCTTAAAGTACAAGAATAATTTAACCGTAATCGTCGGGGGGGGGGCAACAACCCTAACAGGGCAAACGAATAGTATATTTTCAGGGCAAAAGCTGATTGTTTCGTAGCAGATAATTCAATTTTAAAATTTCAGACATTTAAGATTTCAAAATTCAAAATTGGTTATGTACTGCGCTGCTTCCTTTACTGGCTGCAATTAAAGCGTTTCTTGTACGTCCAATTGCTTTAAACTTTTAAAAATTTTAAAGTTAATAATAGTACCTGCTATCAAATTTAGTTCCCTAAGCCACATAAGTCCTTTATGTACTTCTAAGTACATATTCACTAATGCATTGACTAGGTTATAGAAATGTCTGCAAAAGGGGGTGTTTCGAGGTCGGGGATGGGATCGGGATCAATGATACGAGACGCTAATCGAGTTCGAGGTCGGGGCTCGGGATGAAGTGGTCGGGTCGGAAGAAAAACTCAGGATCAGGGTTCCCGACATCGAATATAATTATCAGTGAATCGAAATAAGCAATTACAGCGAAATTATTTTGTTCTCGCTCTATAGGCTACAGCTAGTGCTATTTCATTTTGCTAAACGTAATGCACAAACGGTAATCTCTTTGCTGCGAAGTTAAAATAATTATTGTTTATTATTATTATGAATGCGCATATTGGATTATTATTGAGTAATGTGTAAGAAGCATTAGTTCCTTCGGGGGATTTTATATGGGAAAGTTTAAAACGTTTACAAATTAAGTTTCTTACATGTCGCTTCGTAAACAGTTCGATATGTAAGCGATTTACTTACAGCTTCAAAAGCCTCGCCTGTGTTTGGAAAATAATAGTGTCTATTTTAATGAAAGCAGAAAAGCTGTGGTTTTGTACATTCGTAAACAGTAGTAATCTTATTACTAGTCAAATTGCATGTAGTGTAAATCTGAGCACTCCCATTTGGCATAACATGAAATCACTGCTGTTCAGTAAATAAACTACATGATAAACAATTACTTACTAATGTATGAATGTTTTGTGTAAATTTTTGTACCACGTTTTGCACCATATTATTGTTACAATATTCTTGACAAATTACACCCATCGTGAGTGTGATTCACCATGAAACCGACCAGAATAAATTAGTAACATTCACGTGCAGATGGCTGAACGCAGTTTCTCTGTATGTGCAACGATATAGAAAAACCATGCGTTTACTCTGATCTATTTACAAAACACTTTAAAAAATAACGGAACCTTGGCAATCACGCGATCCCGCCCTAATTAACAATATAAAAATGACAAAAAATGTTTTATCATAAAATTTAAGCTATGAATAACTTAGTTCCATTTCTCTCTATAAGCCTAAAACCTAGTTCAAAAGCTTAAAGTAATTTTTTTTTCAAGTGTTATAAACTTAAACTTTGGTGTCGGAATTAGTGTCGAGACGGGACGGAACTGAATGTTCGAGAACGGGGATCGGAATTTGAGAAGAGTTCGGGATCGAGGTTCAGTGGCACCCTTCATCGTGGCAACCTCCATCGCGAACACCAGTACATGTTAGTACATGTTAGTACTTATGGACTCGGCGTACCGTGCTCCACAAAAAAGTTTTTCCAAAATATTTTAGACAAGGTCACTAGTGCTAATACTGGGTAAAACTGGGACCAACGTTCGGGTTGCATTCTGTAGTTTATGGCTGTTATCATTGCTGTACTGTTTATAGTTTGTCAAATCCGGGCCAGCTTTACGATTTCCACTTTGTAAGAAAACTAACTCGGGTTTATGACGAAGCCCTTTTATTGCCTCTTTCTGCTTATTTACTGCTGACCTGATGCGTTATCTTCAACTTTTAAAGACACATTTATATAACGGGTTTTATTCTAAAGCAAAATTTTCCAAAAACAAACGTTCATATCTGACAAAAATTGCTTTTTTATTCATGGATGCCTAGTGAATACCCAGAGTATAATATCAAACTAAGTTAAATGTTAAAAAATTAGGGTTCTATTTCGTCATTTCGAATATTTTAGATATTGTTTTTAAGAAGACTTTTGGTGTGACATTGCAACTTAATCTATTTACAGTTAAACTAAAATCGCTTAATGTTTATGTCGTTCTTACTTTTAAAGTACAGAATCCCATATCTTAGCAAAAAATCGAATCAAGAGATCAATCTTAACGTGCCCCCCCCCCCCCATTATCCTATAATATCCGTATCCTATAATATCTTTAGCAAAAAGATGAATTTATTTTGGAAATGCAGCAATACTCACTGACCATCAGTAATCGTAGCACAGGTTCATAGAGTAACGTGTACATATTGACATATTGTACATATGGCGCGAAAGTTTTCATACTTCACTGTTGTAACATGTGCTAATATACCCAAACATACTATTACAAGTGTATGATGGCAGTAAATATTGCAGTGTTCCAGTAATGAATATTGCTATTATCATCAAATCCATCGTTTTTACTTTATGTATCATCACTGCATGTTTCTTCTACAACAAGTGCTGTATTTTAGTATCGAAAAGTTTAAGCACGTATTGACTACACATTGATTGCAAATCGATAACACCTCATTTGTTTACCTACCTGGCTTTTTTCTGTACAGGTATTGTGACGTCTGGTATAGATTCTGGATCACAAACTCGTGTCCTAACGGCTTTACCATCTGGCATATAATCAGTTGCCAAATTAGTCTGCTTGACCGGGCTATTGTGCCCGGTGCACATAGGGACTCTTTCCTCCTCCATTCCGGTCATATCTAATGTCCGAGATTCACTGGATGCCGGCTCCTTGGCATTTGTAACACCCAGTTTGTCCTTCTGGTGCTGAGATGTGTTATTCATCATGATTTTAATTACTACGAACTCGTGATTATGAAATGAAGTCACTCGTTAACACTTTTACCAAATCTGTCAAGTTCTGCATTGCTCAAGAAACCGGTGGTTGATTTTGTGCACATCATTAGTTCAGAGATTTTTTTATTAATGGAGACCTTGTCGTCACATTTTATATTGTTCTACATACTTGCACCTTTACTCGTAACATAAACTGTTTTCGCGACCAAACGCGCAGTAATTTTTGAAATAGAACTACATAACAAAAATTAATGTTGCGCAAGTTTTCTAGAGATCGAGAATTTTTTTTGAAACAGTTTTTCTTACTCATCCATCAGTTTCACCCAAGTCAGCGCTATTTCTTTAGCTATCGCACGTCTTCTGCGTACGTACTGCCCTGGCTCTACTCTCAGTGATAATGACCACGTGTGAGTCAAAGGTAGACTTCTCGGTGAGATTTTCAATGAAAGTAACATTGGGCCAAACTAGCAGCTTGTTTTACGCATGTTCCTTGCCGTGCCTGGAACTTCTAGTACTAATGAATGCGATGACTGCGCGAGAGAAGCTGCTGCTCTTACTAGACTAGGATGTGCTGTTACTGCTGCCGCTAAAAGATAGGTCAGGCAAAGTTCACTTTCACCACAAAAATGCTTTCATTGAAAACTACAGTATCAAGTCATAGTTCAACTGTTAACTTTTTAATAAGTTACGGAGTGCCAAGACGACGGTTGTACTGCACCGTCATAGTCATCCACCGTCATTTTCGTCACCGTCGCCACAACCATCGCTGATATCATCACCGTCATCATCATTATATTTATGAGCGTCAGTATTGTGATGTATTGCCACGATTCACATCGCTAATGAATCGAAAAAACTGATGCATGTAATAAGAATCGACAAGAAGTGCAATGGTTTAGATTGACTGGAATGTCTGTTTAAAATATCAGCATTATATTTACTTCCCCATGCTCATAATAACGGTGGCGAAATGCCAATTATCTTCACCTCAACCCCTGCATTGCAATGGTTCTGTCTGCTACGAATCCATTGCATAGTGGCGTTTATAAGAAACACGCTGGGGAGTAATGGTTACGTGGTTCAGTAGATATGTTATACCATTTCAGCCCCTATTCCACTGGCACAGAGTGCAGAGGAAGTGTAATCTGGCAGTTTATATTTTAGCGAATTATATCGGGTTTTTATACGATCAAAAGTTCCATTGTGATGACACACTGGCAGTTATAATGGCTGTCAACAGTGGAAACTAGAAAACGCATCCATGTTTTCTACCTGGTGGCTGTCGCAATGCTGACAGATTCTCACATTCAGAGGGACTTTGTGTTGTTGGTCTCGTCCTTTTTCTATATGTAACTTACGCACACTCATTCGCAGCTTCGTGAACATAATTTTTCACATTTGTTGTTTATAATATGTAAATAGTTTTCCTGCTTAAATTCCGATTTAAACTTGCAATAAGTGCGCGGCTTATTGTTTTCGTTATTATACCTGCTTGTTTCTTTTATAATACTATACTTCCAAAAATCGTTGTAGACCGTTTGAAGCTTAAATTTTACAACATGAATGAATTGTGCTTCATGCATAAGCGCTGGTTTCTCAGAGATGTGAGAAACCAGCGTGATATAGAATGTTTTTACAAAGGTTAGCCAGCAGGACATCTTAGTATTAACAAGATTCGAGTTTTCATGATAAGTTTGATATATTGGCGTGTCATTTGCGACTGATAATAGTCTTAACTAGTATTTTAGTGTTTTTTAGTATTATTTCAATATAAAGTGGATAGCGACCCTGTTCACCACGGGCTGTATAATGTAAACAGCGTACTTGAATGTTCCATTTCGTATCTGCATGCTCTAATGAAACAGAACTGTATGCCATCGTTGTCCTAACGTGATGAAATTTACCTGTCAATTGCTGGTATCACATTCTTGAATACCACCATTGCCCACATCAACACAAACAATAACGAACAACTGACGAATAGTAACAATTAAGTAAATGGGGTCACAATTAATTAAAAAGCTAGGTTAAATTTCAAATTTTATGTGATTATATATCATTAATATAGTGCCATACTCGTTCTACTATAAAAAATTCTATTGGTAACGTTGCAAGTATCACTATTAACAGAATCTTAGTTCTGAATTACGCTTGCAGATGGCGAGACGTAGCAATCACATAGGAAACGTTTTGCTTTTTAGTACTGGCTAATTCACAAAAATCTGAAAGCCCAGTACCAGATGTCGCTAGCATGCACATCAATAATTTGAAATTCAGTACCTTGATTCCAGTAATTTACTAGCAGCAATTCAAGATCCATTAACAAAATAAGCACGTATTTAGGGTCCCAAGAGAAGAGGGGGCCTCCACACAGTTTTTCAGATCGAATAATTACCCAAAAGTATAATATTCCCGAAGATGTGTGGTACTTTCCGTGTTTGTTTACAATTTGATGGTACGGATAGGCATCGAGATTCTTGCTACTGAACAGCCTGAGTTGCTCACTTCCCATTACGATGACATTTACTGATTATATAATGTGCCATAATATATTTCAAGTGTGGCAATGCTTATAAAAATGTGCTGATACGGAAAACATGATAGACTTATCTCTGTATTTTTGTGCGCACTTTTAAAAAATCTTAAATATTGTGTTAATCTAATATCACTTTTTATGCAATGTAAAGCCGATCCCTATTAATTGCTTCTGCAAGTTTTTTTCACTTCGAAGGATAAAATTTTATTTTACAGTTTCGTATTAGTTTTATTCTGAATTACACGTATATGGGGGGGGGGGTCCGTAATCTATTCAGTGCTTAGGGCGTCTTAATCCGGCCCTGACTAGCAGTAAAGTTTTTTACGCCATTCCAGGCAATTTTAAGGAATCTTTTTATAATTTCGTGTATATAGTTTGAAGAAGATAACAGATAGTATTAGTCAGTATATAATGAACTTTTCTTTCATTATTTTGAAAGCTACCGCTATGATTAGAAATAACTTTTAAAATATATATGACCAAATACTACAAGCAGTGGTATTTGTTTAGTTTATTACTGTTATTGATGTTACAGCAGCTGAACCCAATAAGCGGCAAAAAAGTGGTCTAATCTATTTTCACATTAAAGACTTTGTATTTTCAAAAAATCGTGAAATACCTCTGCGAGATTTTCAGTCTAAACAACGTCTCCATTTTTGAAACCTAGAAATAATGTTAGGCCACATTGTAGGATTTCGGTTTGCTGTAATCGATTTATCTTTTGGCTTGAGAAAAAATTTGAGTGTAAGCTAATACTACCATTTTTCTAGAATTATTGAATAAAAAGTAAAATCTAATTGAGCTAAGTTTATGAAACAACAAAACCGTCTGGAGGATACATTTTTGTCAATGAAGCAATCGAATGTGGTTTTTGGGTATTTGAGAGTGTTAGTGTTAGAATCATTTATAATCTGCTAGTTATGAAAATGGTAACGTTTTTGGTACTTCAAGGTTTTTTTACTCATGAGGTGATGAAAATTTGAAAGATCAAAATATAATTTTGATAATATAAATTATCAATATAAATATAAATGATAATGATAATTTATTACAAACACGGTTTTAGAATAGCATTACGATGCGGTAGAACTTTGCACAATGTTTTAATAAACAATAAAATTAACAACATTGCCAAGAAAAAATTACGTTACAATGAGCAATAAATTTTAGTTTAAACCTAGCTGACAATGTTTCTGAAAGTGCTCAGAAACCGAAGCTTTGACAGACAGTAGTTACAGAATTTGGGCTTGAAATAGTGCAAGTGTTCTGTCTGAAGGTCATAATGTTGCTGTTATTGAAGACACATTTCTTGGTTACATAAGAATAGCATTTCACAATGAAATCGTGAAATTGTCACTTTTGACCAAAGACTTATAGGAATTAGGTCAACCAATCTCCTAGTCAACTTATACCAAGATCTTTCACTTGATGTGCTTACGAGTTGCTTAAGTCAAAACTTGTCACTTTTTGACCAATAACCCATGTCAGGGGTCAATCAATCAATCTCGAGTCAACTTATACTATTCAATCTGCCTCATCGAAACCTTTCGTTTGATAGGCTGCAAGTTACAGTTGTTCAGCACCGGAAAAGTGTCTGTGTCAGACCTAATTTGTGATTTTCGGCCGCCTTTCTTCTGCGTCCAAGTTCACCAAATGTAGGTAGCTCTATTTTGCATTTTGACCCCTCGCGCACATTTAAAGCTTTCGAGTTTGTTTAAAATCCGAGCTGCACATCTATCCCGCAATTCATAAATACTTGGAAAAAATTTAAAAACTAGGTGTCTTTGGAGGTACTGAGTTATAATCGTAAACTTCACCGGCGCCCACTGCCCTTGATCCCTCATTAAGTGTTCAGAGATCACACACTGCTGCCTTTGTCCTTCCAGGGTTACCCAATCTGACAATGTGTGTTTCAAGACACTAGTTCGACAGGGCAAAACGCGCATTCAACTTAAAAGACAAAAGGAAGTTTTGGACTCTTTTTGCTGTTATACGACACGTTGCAATATTTAAACTGCTGAATATTAACTTTTACATTAATCAATTTAAAAAAGTGATTTATAATTTACTTAACAGCGATTTCCTCTTGTAAACTGTTACTACTCAATAGAAAGCTGCCGTGGGTTAAGGAAGTTTTACGCTTTTGTCCGATAAACGCTGTTACATTTTTTCAGACAATAACTGTTTACGCCCGCCATTGTCAAAAATAATTAGCCGTGTTCTTTGACACAAACAATTTGGAATGTGCCTGGCCTGGACTGTCAGCGCCTGAAGAAGAAGCCTGTGTAAAGTTCAATTACTCACACTAATTTATATTTTCGATTTTGATCCTTTTTTGACCTTCTGGATCCGGATGCCGCAAACATAGTTTTACGTCGAAGTTTTACACTTTACGATTACGAACTTAAATAAACATATTTATCGGTGATGGACAAAACTATGAAAAAAGTCCTGCAGTGTCTGGAAGGTCCCGACTACCTACAACTTTGAAGAAACTTCTTTTTCGTTGTCCGCTTCATTTCTTCGTTTTCTCCTTAGTGACGTCAGCAGGGTAAAGAATGTGCTGTTGTTAGTTTGAGAGTTTCGGCGGTCCGGCGGCCAGCAGCATCTTCTCCTGGCCAAATGGAAGGCACCGTAAATGACCGGATTTATCATGGAATTAGCCATCCCGAAGGGGAAGACGACGGCGAAAACGAGATCAGTGTTAGTGTGAAAAATGTCTGATTTGAATATGTAGCCGATCATGACGATGTAATACGGTGACCAGCAGACAATGAACGCAGCAACGATGACCACAGACATGAGCAGGGACGAACGTTTGGCTCGCTTGTAGATGTGTCTGCGACCGGAAGTGTGACCATTACATCGTGCTGAAAACCAGCGCTCTGAAATGAAAATCAGAAGACGTTTTACTGTGTGTTCTATTTCGATATTGAAAACTATAACATGCCAGAATGCAATAGCGTAGTATAGGCATGTCATCGGGGTTGAGGGTAGTATAGTGAAAGTATACGCATGCTGTCACGTGTGAATCGATAAACAAACTGTCCACAAGAACAAGAACAACGCGAACAAGTACCAGATATCCAGTTCTTGGGATGTAAAAATGTTTGAGGGACAAATACAAGAATTATGATGACTTATAATAACTAAACTATTTAAAACACCATTAAGTAAACTTATGGGGCTTGAATATAGGGCTCATAATACTCATGTAAAACTAATGTACTTGACTACTATATTGAGTGATAATGCACCTTCTGTACTGTATTTATTACTATGTTCGTGTGATAATATTCCATTCAAATATGTAAATTCGCTTGTAAATTTCTGCAGTAAATCATTTGACAGCTAGTTAACTGTACAAATTAGAACACTTTTATATCGGTTTTATATAAATTTACAGCTGTAATTTTCAGAAAGAGCTAAGGAGATAAGGAGAGACGGTAATACCAAAACTTGCAAAGCATTGTGTCATTTGGAGACGTTTTACAAATTAAAGAAGGCCTAATCACCTTAAACCACAATGATATTAAATTAATTCATGTAATGTTTCATCAAAAACAAAAGGAAAGAAATCATTTTTATTAGGTAATTATGCAGTTAGTGCAGATAAAACTGTTTCGAACTTTCGATTTCGTTTGGACAAGTAATTCGTGTCCCTACATCAATTCCGATCTAAAATCGCTTCAGTCGCGTTGTAAACTTTGGTTGCTAATCACATTACTATAAAAAAGCCCACGAAGGTCCCTTACCTCGACCGTTCGTCTGGCTGCTGTCCGTCTGGAAAAAATGACTAGCTTCAAAATTTTAAGGCAATATTCTTTGAAATAGCACTCATTTTGGAATAACAAAACAAAAATGTAATAACTCAGTTTGTAAAAAAACGAATCATATAATATAATGTAATATAATTAATTAATCGGATAAGCCTATACATGTAGCTATATCATAAATAATGCAGTAACCGTAAATTACGCGTATTTTAACAGCTGGTGTGAGGCTCTCTTGATGTGCTGCAGTATGATGCAACTGTTCATTTGTGCATCGATGCACAGAGAAATAAATGACCAAGAGCCATCCTTGTGCGGTAATAAAGCTTGTTCAAAGCATCAAAAAGTAGCGAGCATCAAAAACCATAAATGTTTGATTCAAACTGCTTTGTAATATATGATGCTTCGCACTACTACAAGTATGACGGCAGTTGTCCATTTTGTTGGGTTTCTCTGGCTCCTCTGGGTTGCATTTCTGGTTAATATAGTTCTTTAGTTGCAAAATGTATGTACGTAATGTATGTGTAATTATTAGAACGTGCGATAGTTTTATAAATTTATATGCTCAACCCTGTTCTCTGTCTGCCCATCCATCTGTCTGTCTGTCTGCCTGGCTGCCTGCCTGTCTGTTTGTCTGTTTGCCTACCTGCCCGTCTGTCTGTCTGTTTGCCTGTCTGTCTGTCTGTCTGTCTGTTTGTCTGTCTGCTGCCTGCTGCCTGCCTGCCTGCCTGCCTGCCTGCCTGCCTGCCTATCCTGTCTGTCTGTTGCGTGTGTGCTTTAAAAAGCTATTAATGTTAACACCACAAACTTGGTGAGTTATGGGAAAGTATTGAACATGCACTGAAGGCGGACTTAAGAGGTCGAAACTAAAAGGGTGGGTATGACCACGGAATAAAAATACGCAAAGTCTGTTGTGTCAACTGAAAGCTCCCAACCGAAAGGTATAGGGAAAAAGTACAACGTCGAAGCCGATACGGCTAAATCAGTGCGAGTCAGATGTCCATGAAACCATCTCTTATCCACGACTTGAACCTTCTTGCATATCCAAGCATCCGTCTTTCTTCATCGAGTTTTTCGGCACAGTTGTTGACTAGGGATCTCCATGCAGGACGGTCGTGAACTGCGAAAGGCAGCTTGAATCCAACATTCCACCTTTCCTCAGAGAGAACTTCACCTTGTCCTTGAAGCGAAGGAGAGGACGACCAACACTGCGAGAGCCACTGGTTAGTTCTCCATGAAGAAGGGCCTTTGTCGGTCTCTTATCGTTCATTCTGACCACATGCCCAAACCACCGAAGTTGAGCCTTAGTAAGCGTAACCTCGATATCTTCCATCTTGGCACGAGCCAGCACGTCTTCGTTTGGCACATAGTCGTCCCAGCGTATGCGAAGGATGTGACGCAGATGTCTCTGCTGAACCGCACGAAGAGACCTGACCTGATCTTGATAGAGCGTCCACGTTTCCTGACCATAGGTAAGCTGCGGAATGATGCATTGCTTGTACACCTGCAGTTTAGTGGCGATGGTAAGGTCATGGTTATCGAAGACACGTTTCCTCATACGGCCGAAAGAGCTGGCTGCAGCATTAATTCTTGCATGAAGCTCAGTATCCAATCGAGCATCTGAGCAGATGTAACTTCCGAGAAAAAATAATATACAGGTATAGGGAAAAAATAAGCTACAATTTTGCCAAAACACACTTGTTAATGTAATACATTTTTAGCATCAAGGGTTTCATTCGACTAGATCAGTTGTGTATTATACTACATCTTAGTTGATTCCTCTAGGCTTCTTTATGGCGACACTCACAATCCTTCGCCTGAAATTCGGACTCAGGAGTATTGTTATTACTCTTTAGCAGGATTATTTGGGGACTTTTATGCGAATTTCAAACCTCCTGGTAAACAGCATAACTCGACAATTTATAACAGACATATTTTGATTCCTCAAAGAAAAAATAATTGCCGTAATAATATGTTTACGTTTCCCGCACAGTTCACTAACAATTTTGTTACGTTGTGTAACACTCACAACGTAAACTACTGTTACATTCATAGTAATCCATCTTTCAACATAGAAAACATATTCTTCCAGTCTTCTCTAGGAAGGTTTCCTTTCAAAAGATCTTATCTCAGATTTTGTTTGGATTATCAGGATTACCACAGGATCATCACACCTGTGATACAAACACATCTTGTACCTTACAGAAATCTAGCTTTGAGAACGACAAATGGCAACACACCTATAAGTATTGAGGTTTTGTTTAAAACTAAATTTTAATATCGCAGAAAACTCGCTCTTCAGTTTATGATCGATCGGAAAATTGACATAACACTTTTCCTAATCTACTTCTGTAGGCCTGTTAGCATCTACACCTTGTCACGTTGAAATGTTCAGAATTTCCATTCAAATGCTCGCAATTTCCATTCAAATGTTCACAATTTCCATTCAGATGTTCACAATCTGTCTCATCTTAGAGAACCTACCAAATAATCTACATTAAATATATTGTTATTGAGTGCTAAATTCCACCTTGTAGACTCCTTGGTCAATGCAGTTCGGAACAGTTTCAGGCAGATATATAGTATAGCAAGTAAACATAAAAACCAAGTCATAATAAAAAAGCAATTTCTCCTACAATACAATTTGCAAGGATCAAATCTAAACAAAAGTTAGTCTCGTGGACACGGTCTGTGTTAAAATTGGGTTAGATTTTGTAATAATTCTATTAAAATACAATGAAGTAAACCTTGTAGACCCTGCGTATCTGTTAACAAACTGAATAATTTTTGTGTTTTGTGTTTTATTTTGTGTGTGAACATTTGAAAGGAAATTGTGAACAATTAAATGGAAATTGTGAACACTTGAATGGAAATTGTGAACATTTGAATAGCAAATGTGAATTTTTGAACCGAAATTCCGGCTTTTCTGGTTCTTGGACAAAATTGTACTAATTTTTGCCTATTTCCAATTTGAGAACATTTTGACTAAAATTATTATCAATTGGAATTCTGAGGCTGTTTCAACGTATCTGAACGACTTGAATTTAACCATTTTAGGGTTTATCTTGATTTTTACACAAATCGCCGCAAACGAGCCAGTGGCTGGAGTGCTGAACAAACGTAGCACACAGGAGTAAAAAGTCAAAAATATGAATCAGAAAAATAGAATTCTTATACTAACATAAATTATGTGTTTTTACAATAAACTTTAAAACTTGTTTGAAGTTTATTGTAATAATTATATTTTCTGATTTTTCTTTCTAATGGTTACTTTAAAACTACACAGAATATAAAAGCAGCAGAAATGCGGCAGAAATTTGCATGGATGTTTCAGCGCCTACTGGTGTCATCATCACTGGAATAAACTATGGTACTTACATAGGCAAGAGTTAATCGCATGTGACTATGTAGAAGCCTGTTAGAGCTCGTGAAAACTATAAAGTGGCGAGTAGAAATGGAACAGAGTTGTGACTAGTATTAGAATCAGAACGAAGGTATAGAACGGTATTGGGTAGTAAGACTAGGTTTTATATGCATGATGGAAAGTTTTCTTTGATAGTAAGAAGATAGTAAGAAGTAAAAAAGGCTCAATAGCGCCAGAGGTAATACTATTGAAATTTACTAATGTTTGATTGGTGCTCAGGGTTATTGATATGACCCAAAATTAATATACGTGGGGGATGGGATAAAGGTTTCATTGACAAATGAGACATTCCTAGATATTTAGTTGTTCCTACCATCAACTGTCTAGATGTTTTACCAATGTACTCAGCATTGCAGCTGAATTTCCTAGCTACCAACGAGTTTTTGATTTAGCGTTTCTACCGACGCTTGTCCAGTTTCATATCGCGAACCAGCCTGTGCCCCAAACATTTTCCACGTTCAAAGAACAGGTCTTAAGTCGGGTTTACGTAGCATGCGGATGCGTTTGGGGGTGCGGAATAGATAAAATCGTTTTATATTGTTGTCAATGCACCGTTCATGCAATCTGCGTGTGCGTTATTCTTTTTCTGCAGCTATTCCTATTCATTTTTCCGCAGGCCATTCCATCGGCAATGAAAAAAATTGCGCCGCTTAACAGCTCAATGTGATATCTTAAAGGCAAAGCAGCAACAGATTTTAGAGTCGAACAATAAAAACTAATTAACTTACAGATGTTTTGGAAGCTTGTTACAGAAAGTTAATTAGCAAACAAAAGAAGCAGCGGCACGCTTTGTCACCTCTTGTTCTTTTCAACTTTGCTTTCAGGCGCAGAAAATCGATAATCCCTATCTGCTAATGATCTGTTATAGTAATAAACTAAACTAATCTGGGGAAGCTGCGACTGATGCGAAGTCTTCTAATGACCAGTCGTAGTGTCGTCATGGTTCCAGCCCTCTGGTGGGACATGACCTGAAGCACGTCTTGATTAGGCTTATTCTGTTTTCTCTGTCAGATTAAAAGAACTATAGAGGGAATGCTGAACAGCTTTATTTCGCTCATTGCAACCCGAATTTTTGTTCAGAGTATTCTAGGGTGTCCACCAGTTTTTATGCCGGTATGCCGGTAGGTTCAGACCAGAAATCTATAACTGTTTATCCGTGTTCCATTTAAACAAATTGCGTACCTTCGAGAACAAAACGAAGCCAAGGGACTTGATTAATATATTTGTGCAGTTCTTGCTGTACTAATTCTTGCTAAGCATTTTGTTAAATTTCATGAGCCTCTAGTTTGGAGTCATCTGCCTGACAATATTAAAGATGAACGTAGTGTATTCAAGTTTAAAAAAGGTTGAAAAATTCCATATTAGAACATATACATAACTCTAATACATGTATACCACCTGTAATTGTTTTCAAACTTATCATTTAATGTAACGTGAAGTCTAAGTCTAGAAAAAGAAGGAGAATGAAGAAAAAGAAGTTGCAGAAGTAAAAAGAAGTAAATTCATTTTGGCACCTTTGAGGGTGCCCGGTTGCCGCCTCTTTTGCACGTTACCCTGTTGGCTATGGTTTGTTAATATTATTAAAATATTAATGTAAACCTAATCCCTACCTACATCTTGCCATTCTTCATTGTTTCATCATCTTTCTCGCCACATCTTCACACTCATTACCTTCCATGCTTTCCTTCCTTTTGTTTTGCATCTTCTGCACTCTCGTTATTCCATACGGCTTGTTCGGCTCAGACCTTACAAGTTCACCTTCCGATCTGAACCGATATAATAATTGTCTGCGCTGCATTAATCGTTTGGCTGTACCTTATCTATTATTCTCTTGTTATTTCTATATTGTACATTTTTGTGTAAGATATTGATAAAAATACTTGGCTCTTGGAATAAATAAACAATACAACAAACAATACAAACAATATAAATCTCTTTTAATAGTAGAGGTTTTAACAGCCTTAATTCAATTATTACATATTTGGGTGAACATTTTATGGAATACAAGTGGGAGCAGGGACATGCAGCAAAGAAACATTTCCTGCGGTGAGACCTGAAATTTCATTTAATCTGCTATCATGTTCATTAGCTGTGAAAAGAGTAGGTGCTAATTCACATTAGCAGGAAGCTATAACGCAAGAATTAAACACCTGAACTAATTCTTGAGTGAGGATGTGTACATAGATAAAAAAGCGTCAGAGACACCTCTCTCATCTTGGAAAATTATCTATGATAATGAAGTATGTACCGATCCTGCCACAATGCTACCATGATAAGAACTATCGATGAATGCTGAGTACAGGCTTGCAGTGTGTACGAGCTGTAAAAAACGGCAGCGTACGGAATCTGCTAATAAACAAGCCAAATTCAAATCGCTATGAAATGCACATTTCATTTCAGTTCTAACAATTTTTCACGCTGATCAATCAAAGACAAAAAATAATCTGTAAAAAATTCATGTTTGCATTAAATATATAGGTTGTTTCAAAAGCTTCTCAGTTTTTAAAAAATAACTAAAAATTAACAACCCATAATTGCCGTTTATGTAAAGTTAATCATTTACATAACATGATTATATGAAATGCGAATGTGCTATTTAAGAAAAATATGGAAACGAGAAAATAGCTGAGTGGTAACGATATGCGCTTAGCTATCGAAAGTAAATATTGCTAGACTTGTTTAATAAATAGATGGATGACTGCTTGTGTAACAGCTTCCCAACCCCATTTCTCTGCCATGCTCAGCCCGCGTAAGACAAATTCTCTTGTTGGGGATAAGCTGACACTGTCATGTGCTGCCACCTTTTAGGCCTTTAGGCCTTGAATGAATTTCTTGCTTTAAATTTGTTAGCCTGTACTTATGTTCTCAGATGATTCAATCTGGTTTTATGCAGATGTCAGTAGGAAAGTAGACTGTTACACTGTTTAGGTGTTTGCTATCTGTTTTTACTTAATTTAGCCAAATTCAATGATTTGATAAATGCTTGTGACCTGTTTCTGCAGTTTTATGATGCCTTTAAGTTTAAATGCCAGGGCTGGCCAATATACGTAAGTTAAATATGATTATTATTAACTCTTTTTTGATTACTTTAAAAAAGAAGTTTAATTTCTATTTCATGTAGCGTTTTACTACTTTACAATTGTGTAATTTGCAAAAATTGTGTAATTCATACCTAAATGATTTAATATTTTGATTTAGTTCTCATTTTATAATAAACTTGTATAATCACCTGAATTTGCAAAATGCTTCTATTTTATTTTCTCAGAACAAATAACAGTTACCAAGCCAATGCGGAATTTGAAGTTTTGTTTTAGGACATTCCGTCAGCTACAGCATGCACACACAGTTGAACGAGGCTGAGGCATTTCTGATTTTGGAGAATTCTACTTTATAATGAGCTAAGTATCGGTCCTGCAACAACGCTACCGTAACTAAAATAAAATTTGCAACTATAACGACTAGCACAGACAATCCCTTTACTATTACTGAAAAGTTCAATATCTTTACAGAATCTACACTTTCCTAAAAATTAAAAGCGATTAACAGTATTTAATACGTTTATACATAAATGCCTTCTTTCTTTGTTTGCCTGCAATGTTAACTGAATTAGATCAAAGAAGAAATCTATGCTATTAATATGACTAAAAACTAAAAGCAATTTCGTAAGCAAAATTTTATTACTTTAGAATTTATATTGAAGACTTTACACTGCTTCTTAAATAAACAAATGTTTCTTTTAAATAAATATTTTAGTTTTATTAACTATGTATTCATAAATTGGGGCATTAATACTACTTACACATAAATCATTATTTCAGTGTTATTGAAGCTAAAATTAGCAAAAACGCGACATTTTAGGACATGTGTGTAAGACTTTAGCAGTGCACGCTCAATCAGGCGTTAAAGGGGGAGCTGGGGCAAAAGCAATATAGTCAAAGAAAGTTTTACAAAATTAATAATTCGTTCTCAAAATAAGCTAGGGACCTCACCGCTAGTTATTACTGTGCTCGGGGGGAGGTGGTTGATGTTGTATTAGCACTAACAGAGTGAAGTTACTCTGATTAAAGTTGTAAATAAAAAACAGCCAAAATAAGCAACATAGTAGAACACTGTAAACTAACTACTAATGTACCGTATTTTGTATTTTATAATGAAAATTAAAATTTCAATAAAAATTAGTCAGATTGCAATATTACATCACGGTTCACGTCACGGTCACTGCGAATATATATTTTTCTGGTATACTAAGGGAAGTGATGTCACGCACTTACAGCATCAAACAGGCTCTTTTACTTTTGGAAAATACGGTGCGGTCGGACTGTTAAAAAGATACTTTCGCTTTGTGACTTGTGTGTGATTTTAGCTACCAAAGTGGATGCCACTTTTTCCGCAAGAATCCCGCTATGTCTTCACTTCATTCAATATATTAAAACGATTAAAATGGAAGATTATGTTTCATTTACAGAAGATAATTGCGTGTGAGAACTATGTCGAAATGCTGCTAAATACAACTGCCAAAGGTCAAGAAACCATAGAATGCGCTGGTGAGATTTTCTCTGTCCAGTATCTCGCTACCGTGATAAGACCGCTAAGTCGTTTCCCCAGTCAGACGGATTACGGTCAAATTACCAACGTTGCATTTCAGCAACATCCAATAAATTATAGGAGAGTTCATTCTGTCTTCACTCATTGTGTCAGCGCGGAGTCAACACGAAGGCGTGTAAATGGTTTAAACGTGAGCATGAAACGATGCCATCCACAATTTACGTTAAGTAGCAGCTCATTTGCATCAATTGAACAGAGGATGTTTCCGGATCCTGTGAGAGATTGGCAGTAGGCGCTCCACGCTCTCTTTAATCAGTTACTAATACTTGTACATTGACAATCAGTGAAGAAAGAGTGTTTGCAATAACTAATCTGTGATTATCGTCTAAGTATTCGCAGTTTTTTTACTGCTGATACCCTAGAATAAATGCATGTGGTGCAAGTGAATGACGTGTACCTGTGCACGCATATATATGGTTAAACCACTGTATTGTGGAACGTTGTGTAAAAAACAAAGCTTCATTCCTGGTTATAAAGAACTTCGTAGTAACACTGAACTTTAAATCCATTAAATTTTAAACTTCGTCAAATTTAAAAGTGTAAAGCGAAACTTAGAAGCCAATACGAAGTGTGGTAAGTTAACAACAAAAGGGTTTGTGGAAAATTCCTGACTCAGAAACCCAGGCAAAAATACATAAGGTTTAAAGATCGGTGCTGGGCATAAAGCAAGAGTAACATCGTACATGAAGTGGCTAAAGCCCTGTACATGCATATTAGTTTGTAAATATGTATATATGTACATATATAACTAATAAATATATTATTATAATATTAATATTGTTACGACCACCAGTATTGTGCTCAAATCCCACCGACATCCATACCAAAATTCGCCAGGAATAGACAGAGGCGACGATAACTCGACACTACACGGCAACTATTCTCTTGCCAAAGTTATTATGTCAACAGGTCTATAACCATATGTATAAAGGTTCGTGCGTGCCCTAATGCGATTTCTATCTAAAATGCTTATACTTCTTATACTAGAATTAGTATTTCACACATCAATTGAGCAGTGTAATGGATTAGCAGACAAATTTATGTTACAATAGAGCTTTGAAATGCGCAAATGTAAAAGGACATCTAGGGGATATGTAGCAGCAAGACACAATGTCATGCTGGAATGAGAGCTTCCTGGCAAGTCTAAGATTCGCCGCAATGCTTTTCTATATTCAGTAAGTAACAACGATATGCAGGCCTTCGATAAATCGTTAATCGAACAACCATAGAAAGAGCAGCAGTAAGCGTGAAACAATCTAAGCATTACACGTTTATTAGTCACAGAAAACAAAATAGCATTAACAGGCAAAATACATTTTTCTTACATCTTAGAATATCAGCAATTTGATCAATTTTTGAAGTTAATTTGAGCCTCTAACGACCTACTTCATTAACACTGTACTATTAACTATAACTCTTGAAAAAAGTTAGTTAAGTTTCGGTTGTTAATAAATAAAATACACTTTGTCTGATTGGAGTTAAGAACAATGTCATGCTGGTCAGCATGCAGATACTGAGTATTGATTTAGGTCAGGTCGTACAAGGTGCCAGCAAAGTTACATCATCCGCGCGCCCCAGAGCTCCATCGTAACTGTTCAGCCAAGCTTGTGCCTACTACGCACAGTGGTTCTACTCATAGAAATTTATACTAAATAAATTTTCGAAGTTTCATTTATATGCGTATCGGTCCATAATTTATAAATTTTCCAAACGTATTTTTCGACCAACTGATGAAAACTTGCACTTTTGAGTGGAAAGATGCAAAACTTCGTCCTTTGGACACCATCACTGAAGTTTTTAGCTAGAAAATGTGAAGCATTTGCTAAAGCAAGACAACAGTACGCTTTATTTCCTAGGTTTTAATTGGTGCTCTTTCTTCTGTTTATATTTTTAGTAAGAACTATAATAATCTTGCCTATAGTAATAACATCAAGTTACCCTTTACTGTGGTACAGTTTCCAGATTCCTTGGCTATCGTGAAGAAGATGAGCGAATAACAGATGACGATGATACAGAGTGGCAGCAGAAATAGCAAGACGAAGCTGCCAACACCATAAAGCTTCTCTTGCCATTCGGCAGTGTAGTATCCAGTCACACACTGGTAGAAAACTACGTCCTCAAATGGCGCTCTCAGAACTCGAAATAGAAATACCTGTTAAAAATACAAAACACTAAATGCGTGTATTGCATACAATGCTTACTGTCTGAATAGAGGGAACAAACGTTTAAAACCGGATGAGAAGATGATGGCTGCGGCAGAGGAGGAGGAGAACGATAAGAATATCGCGTGTTGTATGTAAGAAAAACGAGGCATTGAAAGATTCGCACGAATAATAGAAGGAAACAGACTTAAAGGAGCAGCAGTAACTAAGAAGAGTTAGGGTTAGCCAAGAAAAACAAAGAGGAAACAAAAAGTGTAAGAAGTGCGTTAAAAAACGTAGGAAAAGAATCTTTTGGGTCACAATCGTTCTGCAGACAAATAAAGACCAAGTAGATGCAAATCTACAAGCATAGCTTTCCTTTTGCTGCGTTCGCATATAATACGTTGTTTTTACGTTTTTTCCCAATTTAAGTCAACAAGACTGTAGGGGAGAACCTTTTTCTGACCATGAGACAGGAATTTTTATTGCAGTTCTGAACTGCCCAAAGGCATGCAAGTGCACCGTCCCGCATTCGTGTACAATCATAATCACTAATGAGCGAACAGCATTATTGAAACTGCAAGATTCGATTACTCATAAAAAAGAGAGTATATTGGAGAAGAGCCAGAACAATGCAATGCATGCTAGGTGTACACCACGACACAAAACGTGTCATATTCAGTGACAGTCTCTATTATCCTGAAGTTGCCGTAGCCTTGTAGTTATCGAGCTTCCTTCCTTTTTTGTTTTCGAGCGCTAGCGTTGTGTTCAAATTTCCGAAACCGACGATTTTGATCTGTTATCAAGTTTTTCATGTTTATCCTATGCTGTGCAAGTTAGATAAAAACAACTATTTGATTAACGTTAAATAAGGACAAAACAAAATGTTTTCTTTTCTGGCCAGTTTTTATAAACTTCAATGAGATCTTCACAGTCAAAATTAATTCAAATGTGGTCAAAACTTATATTATAAATCAATGTAATATTAGCTAATTTAACACTATTTTTCTGGTTATAATCAAGGTTAAAAGGTACTATTGGGCCTTATGTGACTCGGACATTCAATATAAGGGTCGTCTATGGAGTGGAACAGTCAAATTTATTCCATTTCAGTAGCCTGACAAACGGAAAGGTACAAAAACTGAATAAATCTTGCAGACGAGCACATGATCAATTAATACAGAAAAATACATCGCAGACTTGATGTTCGTATGTTTAAAGGCAAGAGAGATTTAATATTTTTGTTGTTTATTTATTGTAAAGCAAGGCTAACTGGCTTAGTTTCTTTATTATATTTATATCTCTGTATTTTTAGTGCTTTGAAACTTCGTCTCTACATTCTCTTTAAATTGAAAAGTCATTTTTTGGCTACTTGAAGCGTTAATTTCGTGTTAAAATAGCTGCTGCTCTGCAAATAAATTGACGTCAAACATATTGGTCTATCGCTCCGCCCCTGCTGTAACGTAAGCACGCTCGGCAGCATTCGGGACAACTGCTCACCCAGGACAACAACTGCTTAAGCTAAACAAAACTAACTAAATATCTGACAGTCACGACTAATGTCTAATCAGCAGACAAACTGATTCATAAACACAAATTTGCAGAGCAGCAGCTGACCTCCTTAAAATCAGTGACGCAATACTTCTGCTATATAAGCAGCGTGCTGGAAATTCTGGAGTGTTTAGGCTAAAGTTTTTGTAAAAAGTCTTTTTGTATCTTAGTTAGGCAGGGTAATAGATGCATTTATGAGAACTAACGTTCGGGTTTGTAGTTATCCCAACTTATGACGGCTAAAGATAAGTATAATGGTTTATTCGTTTTACAAATTGATGTGCACTTTTCTTCATTGTGATATACTATGATCGTCTAGTAAAAGGTTATGTATGATTAGAAAGTATGATTAGAAATCGGAAGTAATTACTAGAGTGCAAATTAATATTTGCATTTGCAAAAGCTTTGAATTATATTTACTCCTTATAGATTTCTAAGATAGACAGTTTAAATTGCAACAAATGAGTTTTCACTGAGAATTTCTCTCATTGTTTACTTTGGTTGTCATACAGCGCAAACTCACCTTTAGAATACTGAAATTTTGATTTAACTAAAGAGTACGGAAATAAGTTGTAACTTATGGCTATCCTTGTTAAAAGGGCTCACCGGAAAATAAAAAATTGATGCAAAATCTGTGAAAAGTTAAAAGCTTTAAAAGAATTGATATTGGATAGATACAGTTTACATTAAAAGAAATCAAAATTTTGACATTATATTTAAAGACACAGTTTTTCAAATACTTAGTTGAGTAATTTCTACTACCTGTTTCCATGTATAAACAAAATGCAAAACAGTCAAAACAGTAATTCATATTATAACCTCTACTTAGAATTTATTGTACGCTACGTACGTATGTCATATATAGTAATTAATTTAATACTTAAGCTATACCATCTGTTTGTACAAAATGCTATTGTGTGTAATTTTAATAATTATTTTGTTTAAACAGAAATTCTTGTATCTACCTTTCATTTTTAGTATTATTTGACTAAAATGGCCGTAACGTCAAATTGTTAAAAATATATAAAACAAACAGGCTATAAGTTCTTATATATGAGATTGCGCTTAGATCAAGCGTCCTAGCTTTGCGAGGCTTCAATGTTTCTCCGGTAAATCTTCACGACAGTTCACATTAGAGGAGAGACACCAGCGTAAAAGTTAATTTTAATTAATATAGGCAAAAGCTTGCGACCAGACAACATTTGAAGCTGCTAAAAACAATTGAAGTTCGATGCTTTGTGCACTGGACAGATACGTAATTTTTTGAGAGAGCTTCGAATCACTTTTTATCATCTCCAGTCAATTCGTCAGAAAAAAGGCTGCCTACTGGATTTCAATTTTCCTCTTTGAGTGCTCTTTGAAGCCGATCTTGATTTGGATCTAGTAATGGATCTACGTCTAAATTGGCAAATAATTACAATGATCGCATAGCAGCAGAAACATTACATTTTAACACAATACACGCTGTTCGTTGATCTGCGTGTCTTCCTCATTTCGTCATCAATTACTCAACAAAATGGAACTTTTTACCCCAATTATGACACCTGCCCACATCAACCACATTTCTTTAATAACGATTTTCCAGATCCTACTCCATTTTCAAATGTGGTAAAATATATATTTGTTGTATGCACATTTTTCACCCATAATAAAGCCAAAATATTTTTTGGTAATTAAATATTAGCCTAACCTTATGAATTTAATTAACGCTCGGCGACCGCAGCTGTACAGAATTTATCTGACGATTCAAAAAGCACAGAATATTTCAGCTTTGTTTAGGAAACCTTAAAAATACGTTTAACTAAAACAGTTTTGGTTTACGATTTGCCCATGCAAATATGCGTTCTCACAGAATGAACGCTATGCTAAATTTAGTTTAAATTACGTGAACCGTGATAAAGCTTTATCAGTTGTTAACAACAACAACAACAGCTTGTAGTAATAATAACAATGTCGACAAAGACGACAGCGACAACAACAACATCACAACAATGACAACAACAACATCATCATCATTACCAACAATAACATGAAATCACACGTTTGGCCGCACTACTTACAAGGACTACTACATCTCAAGGACTAAACATAGTTTTGAATGTCGATTCTCTTGTGTTATCTTTACGTTGCTGTAAATTTAACACGAAAGACGTATAAAGGCTTGATAAACAGATATAAGACTATTTCCCGGTTAATCACTGTTGATTCCTTGGTTTACACTAATTATCAGCATACTGCAGCAGATGTGTTGGCTTTGGCCGCTTTGCTGACATCCGCCATCATAAACTAGCTAAGTTTGTATTTATAATTGGTTATACCAAAATGGCCGATTTCCTACTGGCGATTTTCAATTTGAATATTTATTTTTTCTGCTGATCTTCCTGTAGAGCTGCTGTACTAGTCTACCTCTTTCGTCCTTCAAGAGATTTATTACTATATAATTTGTCGTTTTAACGAGCTCTATTCCCATTTAATCGCTGTGAGTTGACATCATTAACGTCTTTAATCGCTGCGTAATTCGAAAAATTGTCAAGTGAAGTCTTTGAAAATCTCTCGGTTTGCCTATTATTTGGATGAGATGCTGATTTCGTCAATAACCGCATGTATGCGAAATGCGCTGTTTGCGCAAAAAATGCCTTCATCTCGTTTGGGACTAGAAGAGGTCAGGTTAGTTAAGTGGGCAATGGCCTTTCAGCCCCGTGGTTTGTACGTAAACGGTTTTATTTGACCAAAAATATCACGTCAGCTTATAAATTACTGTAATTCATATATCTACCAAAGGAAAAAGGTACTGATTCTCAGTATCTGATAACTTTAGTCAAAATAATACTTCTATCTTCATATTTTTCCGCGATTGTTGTCTCACTACTAGCCATTGACGCTCCTCAATTTTCATAAATCATCAATTTTTGGTTTCAGCTTTTTTAACTTAATTAAGCATTAAGAACTTTTGACAAAAAATCAAAATCTTTTCAGGTAGATACATTCTGTCAAGCGAAACATATTCCATTGTAGTTTCATTCTTTTAAAATAAAGCACTACACATTTCTCATCAGTGTAAGTCATTACATGTGCTAAGGAAGTTGTTTTCACCGCTTCGGTGGTTTTATGTGACTGGTTCTTCTGGTTTCTAGCCCAGCAAACTTAAAATTTACTATTTTCTCTGCATTTGTATGCGCACGTAGCAGACATATAGGAGATCCAGTTTTTGCTATTATTTTAAAAAGAAATTCTGAGTCAAAATCAGCGTTTATGTAATACTAACAAATAACCACGTACTCCTTATAATTTTTATAAACCTTACCAATTTTTGTAAACTAAGAGTATGTTTATTGTGTGTAAGTACTAACCATTATATGTCACTTTATTGCAAATTTATCCATCTAATAATAGTCAACACTGTAATGAATATTTGGGTGGCCGATTCAATAACTTACGTTTATTTGCCACCCCTTCAGCAACGAAAAATATGCTTACTGTACAAAAGTTTTTACTAAGACGTGAAAAATAAACAAATTATAATTTCCAAATTCTAACCTCTAATTTTCTTTTTTCAAAATTTGTTTTAAAAAATTTAATAACTGTTAGTTAGCCAATAATCTTAAAATGACGATTATAGATAACAAGACTACCGGTCATTCAAAACCCTAAATTAATTACAAGAACATTAATTAAATTAATTAGTAATTACTCTAGCGTGAAGGATGGTTAATCTAGTGGTCAAGGCGTTAGCTCTGTTATCAAAAAATGCATGTTGAGTACCGGGCTTAGTCTACCATTTTCCACATTCCTTCCTTTTGACAAGTTTAGTTTTTGGTTTTGTTTGAATAGTAATCGACAAGATATGGTAAATTTGCTTTTACGAGAAACTATAAACTCTGCCATGCCAAATGCTAGCAAATGATTAGTATATAACAAAATTTTATAATGCGTTAGTTTATCCTATACTAATATTTATAACAATTATTTATAATTAATGATTATGTTATCGCATAAAAGTAAAAAAAATCGTATTTGATAATACTTTCTGTGTTTTTATTCTTCCTTCTTCTGTATCTGAAGATGGTTCACAGTGGAAAACTGATACGTCTTCATTTATTTGATGTTCAATAATTCGTTTTATTAGGAATTAGTTCCGCGTTACTATGTGCAATTATGTTAAAAACCATCTGTCGCGAATCACGCGTACGCTGGAGCATGTTGCGATGACGAGGATTAGATTCAATTTGCTATAATTTTGTGACGTTACAATAAAAACACTTCTTTTGTCGAAGAGCTCATTTTCTAAACTCACAACGTTATTTAATCAAAAATAATTTTTTCTTGCCATTGTAATATTTTGTCACTGTAATAAAATTAACGATTTTTGTATAGACCTAATAATTAAATCTGCCCAATATTGAGAAGATTTGGACATGCTCATATCCAAACATTTGATAAACAGCGTTTCAAGCGAAGGCGCGAGTGCATTTGTCTTGCACCGCAACAAAAAGAGCGAAATTTAATAGGAGAGAAATAGTGCTTCAATAAAACATGTGAACCTTTTGGACAACTGTCAAGAAAAACATTTTCGTAGAATAATGAAAAAGCCACGACCTTCAATAATGCCTCGCAATGCCGTCAATGCGAAGTTTCTGAGCTGCGCACTATACGTGTCGTAGCAATAAAACTGAAACAGAATACCGTTATTTGCGCTTGCGGGATCCGTTAATTTGAAATCGGTAAACTTTACGTAATTTACGGCACACGAAAAACATATTATGTAGAGCAATAATTGCAGTGATTGTTGAATACGGTGGCTAAGGCATGTCTGAGACAGCCTAAGTCCAAACGGTTCAAACTAAGATGAACAAGCTAATATGACGGGTTTACTGTTCATTTCATTAATAGCTGTCGGCCCTATTGTACCGCTAACTCTTGTGAGTGATGTTTTAACCAACTTTTTGGCAGATGACAAAAACGTAAACTGCAATTTGTAGTCTCAAAATAGAATATTTCTTTCTTTCAGAAGCTTTCGCCCCAACGGGCCTCATCACATGAAAGACTTGTTTCGCTAACCTGAGATAAATAAAAGATATTTAAATTAAATAATACAGGAAGCGTGTGATGTTGCATAATTTTGCCTACGTCATATGTGACTAAAGCTTTCAATTTTAAATTTCAGCTTTTTCTTCTTGTTAGCGATTCTTGTAATGTAACAATCTCTTGTTTGTCACAAGTTACAAAATAATATTACCTTTGACATACAATGACCTGACTCTTTATATGCAGAATTCTAGCTTTCGTTTTTTATTACGCAGCAATAGTTTTTTGTTTGTCACAATTCTGGCGTGTAGCGTCGTACATTTTTGAGGCCTACAAATCATGTTAGTGAGATGTAAATTCTACATACACGTAGCCAATTACTTGTAAACTAAAACAGCTCTACTAAAAACTACGTTAGCAATAAGAAGCCAATATTAGTGCATATATACAACATGCCTATTATCGATGGCAAGCGTATTACAGACTTCTTCACTTTAAATTGAAAACACTAAAGTAGAAGGTTTACTTACTTGAGGGAGAGCTAGGACGGCACTTCCAAACCAGACAACTGACAGCATTATCTTGAGCCTCAGTGGAGCTCGCACTCGGTTCATGGGTCCCAACACGGCATGGCATCTGTCCACTGCTATTAAAACACACACATAGGTGGAAGCATAAAGCGAAAATACCTGCATGAACTTCACAAACTTACACAACCCGTTTCCAGCCTTCCAGCTGACAGAATAAGCCCAGGAGGCGTCCACTACCATACAGAAACACGTCACCATTAGATCTGACACTGCTAAATTGGTAATAAGAGTTTTAATGGTGAAAGCTGGCTCTCGCGTACGGTAAATTACATATAACGTGACGGAATTTCCTATAATGGACAAAGAAGCCATAGTGAGTAAAGTAATTACTTTTACGAGATCTTCCAGTTCTCGCACTGGAACCTTTAATGTTGATTCATTGTTGAATTTTACACCATCGATCACTGAATCATTCGTCGCATTACTGGTATCGTTAAAACCAATCGGCTCGTTTAGTAAAAAATCAGCAAAATTCACCGACATTTTATCAACACTTACAAACAGTCTTTCGCAGAACGTGTTTCTGTAAAGCCCGCCAAACGCCGCGCAGCAGCCAAATGGCACAGAAGCCTGACTGCTAATAGGGTAATTAGACAATAAAAGCAATTAATCATACTGTCCAGTAAAACAAATTATATGACCGCGACTGCTAATAATTGCCGGTGCATCGTTAAGCTCCCTACAGCTTTTCATCAGTAACTCTTGTTAACTATTATAAATCTTCGATCAGTACTGCGCATGCTCCGAGCGGCCGCCGTGAAGCCGCTTAGAGTGAGACGAGATTATTTACACAAATTAATGTATATAAAAGTACCAAACTATTATATTCTTTCTCATTTGCAAATGAATAGCAAAATTTTGTAACTTGTCATCTGCAGAAGTTAATGATTTTATGTATCGCTGGTTAAGATTAGCTATTTCTGAGACAATAGTAGGAAACATGTTTCACCGCTTTTTTCTGACAGCCGTTAAATATACAGAAAACTAACTCTAACTTAAGTGCATACGTGTGCTATATTGTACACGGTATGTCAGCAATTTTCCTGAAAGAAGTGCTTAAATAGGAGATTAAAAATAAGTATAATATTCTGTGAACCGCAATCTTGAGCATTTGTCTTTTATAGTTTTATTGTACCTATTTAACGTTATAACCCGCAGAGCTCTAAGCAATAAATAAAAGAGAAGAGTTTTTGTGTTTCTGGATATTTTGTTTGTTTGGCATTGTCAGAGAAAAACTACAACCACTGATTTTTCATTGCTCTTATTCTCAGTTTCCTAAAACTATAAAATTTAACATTATCAGTAAGTAAATAAACTAAGCGTAAAAAATGGCATATTAAAGTCTTTCTTCATAATTTTCTTTTGCTATAGATTAAAATCCAAAATTAACAAAGTAGAGTTTGGCTTGCAATAATTTGTCCTAGAATCCACGTCAACATTGCAGTGTCTTTAAAGTTTCATGTTTAGTTTAGTTTACCTCGACACAATACATTTTACGTATATAAATAATAATAATTACAAATGTAAAAATGAATTGTGTAGAGGTAAAACAAACTAAACTTGAAACTTTAAAGACTGACAAGTACATATAAATGTGTGTTTTAATACTTTTCTCATTTCCTCTATTATCACAATATAATTATTTTTCGAATCCTTTTCAGTTTTATCACCCAAATAAAAAAATCGACAAAATTCTTGAAGAAGTGAGTCATGACGCTACTTTCATTGAAAACCCACTGCGATCGTTGTACCCTTTGTCTTCACTCAAAACCAAATAATGTTTTTTATAAAATAAAAATGTTTTTAATAATGTTTTTTATTTTTTTTGTATGTTTTAATCTGCTCCTTTCTGGTTATTATTATTATTATTATTATTATTAGTATTATTATTATTATTATTATTATTATTATTATTATTATTATTATTATTATTATTATTATTATTATTATTATTATTATTATTATTATTATTATTATTATTATTATTATCATCATCATCATCATCATCACCATCATCGTCATCATTATTAGTTCACGATTATTAATAATCTTACAAATCCACAACGTAATTAAATTTTGATACCAGAAACAGGAAATATGAAAATGTTGCAATGAAGCCTGAATTTTCTTCTGCTTACAGCTCATTTACCAATGGGCAAAGTTCATTTTTATAGCTGGTCAATGAAATTCAACATTTCCGATTATAATGGCATAAGGCGTCTGCAAAATAAACAGAAGATACCCTGGCTCAAAACCAGGCTGCATTCCAACTTTTCAACGTCTCCTGCCTTTCAAGTTAGCTATCTAAATGCCTTACAAGACAACAAACACTTATGACATTCGACATTCAAAACTTTGGTTTTACCTCGGTGCAACGCTTCCTGTTAGAAAAATAGTCTGGTCCACATTGTGGAGCACATGCAATCTGGCCAAATTTTTTTCTTCGTACTGATCTTTCACCTTTTATGAAGTTCAGGCCTATGTAGCATATAATTGTAGTTTTATTTTATACAATATTACTTTGTATAAAATAATTTCTGTTTGTTCTTTATGAGACCATTTTACGTGATTTAGCGATTTTGTCATTTCTTTTAATTGACTGCAAATTTTTAATAAACATTCTAATCTAAACAACAATCTAACAAACAGAAAACGTAAATGGCGTCAATTAATTAATGTCGTAATTAACACAGCCTTTAGATAAGGCGACGAGAATTATATGTGGCCACCGCAAAGCCTCGAAATTTTTACTTTTTCGATGCTTCAGTGTATCCAGGTTGCGAAGAAGCGAGCTCGAAGGTAAAAAAGACCGCAACTGTTACAGTAGGACCTACCTGTTTTTTTAAGTTATAAAATATGCAAACAAATTTATTTTATAGAGCTCGTTTTTGCTCTAATATTTAAATAATGGTCGTCCAGCACATTGGTACAACCTAGTTTGCAGTCTACATGTCTCCCCAACTATTGTACGTGCTTTGGTTGTTTATTTGTATGTACTGTCATCATAATTTTCTTATTGATGATAGTAGTTAATCTGCGAATAATCAATTAGACCATTTAAAATTGCAATTATGGCTAACATAGATTAGTTTAGCACAACATTTATTTATTTATTAATATTTATTTTGCACTTCACCATATCGAGCTTCTATTGAAATTCTACGAGGGTGTAAAATAGAACTGAACGTTGGTGAAAACTAATTAGAGTCCCTATATTTTAGAGGAGATATTTAACCACGCCGTGCACAAAGGCAACCGTTACAGACAGTCATTCTCACCAATCAAATAATTTTGCGTACAACAGGTGTGTACTGTGAAGGTCTAAGACTAAGACTGGTAATTTACCTGTTTTTACTGTTAATACAATAACAAGCCGCCAAAATTTCATAATAACTGATCTGTCTAACTCTCTGCAAATCCAAATTTAGTAAACGAAAACAAACAATGTTAAACTGCAAAGCACTGACGGTGTAGCCGAACTAAGACCTGTTTAATCTGGGTGGGACATTTACTTGGCATGTGCAGGTTAAGCTCTCAAACTACCGGTTTCAAGTCCTACTTTAGATTTTATACTAAAACACGTTTTTTTTTAAAAACCGGTATACGATTTTTCTAAACGGTCACATAGCAGCTCAAAGCCTTTGACTGGTTAATTACACAGTACATATGATTAAGTGTGCCTGGTGTCATTAATGAGTGCAGCTTTAATTTAGGCGAGCCATTGGTCAAAATGTTGCCTACTGTATTGAAGGAGCTTAGCAACAACTACTGTACTTAGTGTACTAGTGTAGTCAAGTTCCTTCAGACGTATGTTCAAACGTTCTTTTTTGCTTTAATGTGTTTTAAGCACAATGTTCAATTGTTATAGCGTGATTCTAATATTGGGCTGAGATTTTATAGTGCCACTTCGTGAGTACATCATGATTTGCACCACGCTTACACTCCCTGTCTTCTTCGGACGAACACGCGACCACATATGCAGTCGTTATAACAGTTCCTAGGTTGTAATTGTGCATGGTACCCAAACATCTAATGAAAGGCTAAACAAAGCAGTTCAGCTTACAAGACTTATAGCGAAATCCTCAATTTTGTACCCTGTGTGCTTCCTCGTCAGTCTTGAAAACCATCTTTTTTGTCAAAACAAAGTACTCAAGTATTAGAAAAACGTGGTTAAATGCCACACGGCTATACTATTGTTGTATGAGTACAAGTGAATATCCACAAGTGAACAAAAGTTTTTGTTCCTTTGAATGCTGTTACTATACCTGCCAAACACATTGGCTAGAAACTACTAAACACTACTTACTGTTTTTGACGGATATGCAGGCGCAACTTACTGAACTACAGGCTAGTCAATGACAGCAGTCTTACTACCGTCCACTACCTACATAGAAAAGAAACTAATAAAGCTTGACACAACTGCCCACACATACTTGTGACCGCTGGCCAAAAGTAGGAACATATGCAGGATATTTTTAATGTAGGTGTATGTAGCCCGACAGAAACCTGGTTCATTATCAAGGCTATAATCTTTTGAATTGAAGGCATCTAAGTGGTAGACGTTTCTTTGGAAATATTTGGATCTAAAAACACCCTCCTTCGGCGAGAGAAATACATAAAGAATGGCGGATAACACTGCTCAAAAGTAGTTTTCCCTGAGGTTACCTATCGATTTATGTGACCCGATTCAGTGTTGCTCAACTTCGACGACTCGGTGCACATACCGTGCGATTACTTGCTGAGTTGTAAAACAATCTTTGAAAAGACAATCATTTTCCCGCCTTGTGTGCACTTTAATTATGTTAGATTAAAACTGCGTGAAGATAGTGTATAATGCTGTAATTAAAATGATCTTTATTTACAGCTAAAATTTGTATCAACCTCAATGTGGCGTATTTACTAACTTATGTAACATTTTACTATCATTGTCATTATCGTTATGTCATTATAGTGCAATAATTTAGATATGTCTTTTAACCCTTGTTCTTGGTTCTATTTTTACAGCAGATATCGAGATGTTACATGCCGACTAAAACTTATCGTTTTCCGACTTGCCTAATATTAATATATCGAAAACAACCTTTAAATAAGAGAACAATTAAAATTTCGGCACATTAGAAAAGAACCAACAAATGATATAGTATGAAATAGTAAAGTGTGAGTTAGCTAAGTAGTATAGAATAATGTAGTTTTATAGTTTATAATTTTGTCGTATCTACTCAATATTTTCCGTATGTTGGTTGTAGTGCAAGGTTATCGACTATACAAAATGTAAATTGACGTTTCAATTTGTGTGTGTGTGTGCGTGCGTGCGTGCGTGTGTGTATAATATAATATATATAACAATTGTTTAAAGCAAAAGCCAAGTCTCTCGGGAAGTTGAGCTTATTCTAATATTTGAGAAAATGCTAGAAAGTTTCAGCAATGAAATTGTGATAAACGCCTCGTGCAATTAATAATTTTAATTTAAAATCGCGAACGCTTGGGCGCGCTCATTTTTGGTGAAAAATGGCGTCATCTGGTTGTCGTGCAATATAAACAGTTATTCTGCCAAGTGCTGCAGCAATCCTTTTTTTGACTTATAGAGCGAACTCTATAAACTAAGTAACCCACCCGGAACTACTACAGTAGGTATGCTCGCAAGTTTACATGTGTATCTGAAAGTCAACAAAAGTCTGTAAATTAATTACATTTGCGCAATTAATGTATACTACTTACACAGCTATTTTTAAAGATTAACACTTTAATCTTGGTCATAATTGATCAAATGACTAATTTTTACATAAACACAGTAAAATTTAAGCTAGAATAACTGAACTTCTGAGTGAACTGTAGAAATTTCTCAACGCGTACCTTCCTCACAGCTTGCCTTCACAGCATTCACGCTGTGCAACAGACACCAGCTTATGGCATTTTTTTCAAATATGCCGGCAGCGACGTTCGTTTGGCGGGAGATAAAAAATATTTAAATTTCTTTTACATTTTTAAGCAAATCACTCTATGCGCATATATTGTACAGCGATTTCAATATTTTTAATTGTACATTAAAATGCAATAAATGTTGGTCGAGTGTTGGTTCTTCCTTTAATGGTTGTTTTCATTTCCATGATCCGCTCCTCGGTATTTAATCCATCACTTACGTTATTCCATTTTTTTCTGTGTAAGCCTATTAATTCTCAGTTGCAGTACTATAGATATTACCATCAGAATGTATGGTCTTCATCATCAGCAGATTCTACGAATGGCGGACTCACAGTGTCATTAACAGAACCAAACTCACTGTTTGGGAATTCTTGCACGTCTTCCGACCACGAGGAAGGCCTGTTTATCTCAGGATCGAGGATTTGTGCCATGTCTTCTGGCGTTTTTTGCATTTTTACTACTAAGATACCAACTGCGACAACTATGACAATACCAGCTATGATCAAGCCAGCAATGAGTCCCCCATTAGGCCCATCATCTGGAGGTTCGGTGCCAGTTTCGTCTTCAGTAGACACTTCGGGAGTAATCGTCTCCGTTTGTTCTGCCGTCACAGTAACTGCTTCCGTTTGCTCTGCCGTCACCTCTTCTGTTGTCTTTCTAGTAACTGTTGTGGACTCCTCTATTGACTCATCAGTTGATGTTGCTTCAGTAGTACCTTCGGTATTCTCTGTTACCTCTTCAGTGGGAGCTTTTGTTGAAGGTTCTTCAGTTGGTTCTGATGTAGGTTCTGCAGTCGAAGATCGTTCGCCTATATAACACAAAAATGGGAGATGTGTGTAGCATTTTATACTTAATATTATATGCATAATTCACTAATAAGGTACAGAGGAAATTCCTAATGTGAAAGATCACAGTAAAAACTGCGAATTTTAACAATTTCAAACGAAGCCGGAGACATCATAACTTAATCATTAGATCGAACATCTCGAATTTTTTTTAACTTACCACCGAGTATATTACGAATAAAAAGATTTCCTAATTTATAAAGTAATTTTACTTTTTGCTGCATTCAAAATACTAAACGCAGTAGAGAAGGCCCCTATTGTAGTTGGTCTCATAGTCTTAGAGCTTCAAAGTCTCATTTCAAATACAGCAGTCTTCGAGTTGCGACCACATTCGATTATAACCGACCAATCCTCTGAGAATAACAAATAATTCTCTTACCGTGTTGTTTGCAATTGTTTCACATTTGAAGAAAAACTGCAAAGTATTTCACTTGACAATGTTTTTGTAAAATAGACGAAGCGATTATGATAAATATACATCTACTAATTACATGCACCTATATTTTACCTATATTTACTTACGAGTTTATTTGTGAAACATCTAGCTACTTACTAGCTTTCATATTTATAAGAAAATAATAAAAATATATAATGTGACGCAAAAAACGTGCCCAAGTTTATATTTTGAAATTATATAAATAAAATGCCAGAATTTCTTGAAAATTATAGCACTGGTGCTGCAAATGCTTCTGTATAAGCTCCAAAAATTTTTATGTCACTTCCTTAGACTTTGCCTAAGATACAGAAGTTTTAAATCTACAAATCAAAAAATTAATGTAGGGAAAAATTTGTATGTCGCTATTGCTAAAATTTACATCAAGATCTCAGTGTGTCCACCATATTCAATGCAAATTACAGGAAGACGTTTCTTTCAATACAGCTAATACAGTTTCTCACTTCCTTAAAGGAAAACCGGAACGCATCTTAAACTGTAATTCAAAACAATCTACCCTATAAAAATTGAGAGGATATATACGATTTTTTTCAAGAATGATTTAGTGAAAGAATTATTACCACAGAATAGTCATTTCACGTTCGCGCAGCTAGTTCTTTGCCATTACATGCATTTCGCTATCCGCTAGTCAGATGGGCATGAGCGCGTGCATCTCGGAAACACTTTGTACAAAAACCAGGTGCTGTACCTCTCAGTCGATTTTACGGTGGTTCTACTGAACTTACTTTTGCAGCCGTCATATTCACAGCTAAATTCACTTCTTGGACCAGTTTGGAGGCTACGCAAACGCAAGAACCCAAACCTCCGTGACGCCAATAGTATAATTACACATTTCCAATCGATTACACAATATAAGTAACTCCTGTAGCCTTAATGAGTATTATGACAATAATGAGTATTATCTAAATGATTCTAAGGTTAACATCGTAGTAAAAGACTATTGTACTAATTCGCAGTAAATTCGATGCGTTTGTTCCGAGTCACCAATTGCTTTGCCTACCAAGTGCAATCATGTGACTTACACGTGGGAAGAGAGAACAAACCAACCGAAAATTTTGATCACATCATCCGCACTTGCACGAACAAACAATTAACGATCCCAGTATTTTAACGGTGAAGTTTAGACCAAAGACCTGTTACAAATCGTCTTCGCTCACAGTTGCAGTCGATAGGTGTTCACTTGTGACGTAGTGCACACGTTCTAAAGCTCATGTGTGAGAACAGCGGTAAACTTGAAAATTGAATTTTAAGTTTAAAATTTGCCGAGTTTTTGTGTATCACACTGAATGTTGTACATTAGCACTGTTTTTCAATTTTCACTTTTGCAAACACGTGCAACACACTCATGAAATGTTTGTGCTGTTGAAAATTATGTTAAGTTGTGATGTCATCACCAGTTGCGCTCGTCTGCCGTTAATTAAGTTTTTAGCCTATTATCTAGTTACCAGACATGCTTTGGCGGTGCGTTAAAAATATAAAAAATTTACTTTAGTTCGTCTGAACCAAATGGCCGTTCATACACTTTAAGGGAATTCCAGATATCGTAGTCCATAAGATTAATTCGCATTTTTTCTTGACAACAAATATTTGCCAATGCTTTATTTTCTGTGATGAAGATCTTGCTATAAACTAGAACATGTGGTTGACTTCTGTTGTTTTGCTGCCATGTACTGAGTGCTTCATTTATTGTCAGCATGGATGTTTTTCAATTTATGATTAGCTGTCATTATTCCGGCACTTAATTTTTGAACATGCAAAAGCTTTTCGGCCATAACTTCAAAACTGCTAAAGTTAAGAAGTTGTAACGTTCGCAGTCAAGTCAAAATCAAATGTACTGTAATATCTCACCACGAAATTTCAGCTTAGTAAGCTACTTGCTTTTAATTATTTGTAGTCTAAACGTCGGGATATTTTTTTCTGCGCTACCAGATATAAGCCTAGTTTGAGATAACTGAATTAGCATTAGTGGTTAGATTTAATAGCTAGAGTTAGTGGTTCAGATTTTTTATTTTTGCTTGCTTAAAAACGTATAGAAATTTCAACAAATATTGTAGTAAATCTAGACTACAACTGTAAAAAATATTGATACTCCGAGAATGCTTCAAAGTGAGACAATGTAAGGCAAAAAGGAAGTGTTTTGCTGAAAAATACGATCTTAAACTACCATATGAGTTAACAAGTACATTACCATGTAGTTTTTAATAATTAAATTAACTCCTGCAACCACTACTGTTACAATTAGGCCTATAATTTAGATTGCGTTATGTCCCAAAATATGCGTTCGATAGAAACTTACCTTTTAACGTTACGTCAATTTTATCAATTCCGATGTATTTGTTGGAAATTGGACCAGATGTTGCTGCTATAAAAACAAACTGAAAAGATTTCTCGATTAGCTATGTGATTTTTTTCCGGTACAATTCCTTAGATGCTGAAAAGAACTTTCCATCTGCTAAGAATTTATAAAAAAAAGTAATCATTATAGTCATTACATGATATTTGCTCATGTTTTGCAAAATAATTATTTATAGTTTTATAGTTTTTGAGCTTACTGAAAAATCTCTTCCATTTGTGGGTGTCAAATCAAATGTCTGGTGTTGCCATGTTACTGTTTTGTCAAAATGTTCAGGCTCATCAGAGAGCAAAACAACTTCTTCTTTTGTTCCCTGGGAAAATCTAACCTCGACTGTTAGATTAATGGGGTTGTCTTCACTTGTATAATACCAGTATGTCAGTTTATCAGCTTCATATTCTGCTGAATGCTCAGGAGAGATTAATTCTGTTTTAAATGTACCGTACTGATTCCCGCCAACAAACATGTAATGTCCTGCAAGAACAAAGGTAGTATAAAATGCAGTTTTCTACTATATATATATATTGACTAGAATTTTTATGCCAGCGTAAGTCAATTTTTCTTGCTGTCAAATGAAGCCATCTAAAACAATCCTTACGTTGTCGAAACATAGAAAGTCATTGGTTAATCACCAATCATTGATAATTGATTCTTTAGTTATAATCAGAATAACCTTATATAATTATTGGTTATTTCACAACAAACGTGCTAATACTTTTAGGCGAGCTATATCAAATTACAGGACATTTTTCTCGAAATACAGACCCAAGGCTTTTGAAAATGACCGGAAAATAGTTCCTTCTTCCCGACACAAAGCAGGAAACTAATTTTGCCTCGTCTCTCATTTAACGCATAATGTACGTATTGTTTGTCGTATTCAATACAAGTCTCTTCATTCATTATAAATTTTGGTGCTGTTGCATGGAAGGTAATCAACCACTTCCCCAGTGTTACGTATCACCAGTGAATCGTATCGACAGTGCATATTTCGCCAGTCTATCATTGTCCCTGCGATTAGTACAGTAGGCCTAAGTATTTAAATAATATTACACTTCATCAGTATAGCATTTCGCTAGTGTATCATTTCACCGGCTATATTCTTCTTAAATAAGGTTGTAGTTTTCAGAGAAACAATTTTCTAGAATTACGCAGATAAAAAGCCCGATGAAAAACGCATTTATGTACAGTTGTTCTACATCAAAAATGTCTAGAGTAAGTCTACAAACAAACTGTCTGTACATATAGCAACACTGAGCTTTGATGAGCAAGGGACTGTAGGACAATATGGTTTCGCAATATGCCAAGAGAGTTAAGGCAACAAACCCTGGTACCAGTCCACGGGTAACTGCAGTACCATATGCAAATTATTTCAGAAGTTAGATCATTACAACAACAGGAGACCGTATGTTGGATTCCACTGTTATCGATACATTCTTAGTCACTTTTCTCGGATATATAAACCTAAACGGCGTTTCCAATTATAGCTTTCTGCCAAGAGTTCTCTCCCCACCCCAACGTTGCTTTATCTTACCTCATCTCTCTCTTCACAAGTCATCATAGTCGTACTCTTGCGAAATCTTGTCCAAATTTATCTGACCTTGCTTTATGTCCTGCATCCTATCACCTCTCACATTATACTTTTTCTTCGTATATTTGCCTTGATTAAATTTTTAAAATCCTATCGTTACTTAAAGATAATTATTACTACTATTCAATTTACCATATTTTTCACCATCAGCATCACTACCAAGTGGGTTTTGCGGGGTGGCAGTAAATATCTCATTCCTTGTCCACGGTGTCCCGCCGATATCCGTTACAGTGTAATCACAGACACCGTACTCGAAGTTGCACGGAATAGGCGAGACGCTAGGTTCTAAAATAATAATAAAAAGATTTGTAAATATAGATTCAAATATATATGTATTGATAGGTATGTGATATTACTTCGATAAACTTATGAACATTGTCTTGAAAAAATGGACGGCAAAGCAATCGTGGTAATATAATATACAAGAAACAATATTGATGTTATTTTTTATTTTCTTAATGATAAAATAATGGTAAATCGAAATTTCATAATGATATTGATTGGGTGAAATGCAGAAAATAATTTACCAGGAATTTCCGGTTGGCATTCTCCAAACTGTAAGTTAACGCCGTCTATACAAACAACTGAAGCTTGATTTTGGTTTGTCGTTGTTACAAATAAGATCTGTAGTGCAAAATAGTCAAACATTAACTGTTAAAACTCAGCTAAGCCACGTAAGCCAGAAAAAGCTGCACCATCTTTAATACGTGTAGAAAAGTACTACATTTACTGGGAAAATATGGACACAAATTCTCTCAAATTCCAAATAAGAGGAAAGCTAATAACCAGCTGCGCTATTACACCGAAAATTGTTAGACGTTGTTAATATAATAAAATCAGAATCAAGGCATAGCCACATAGCCAAATGGTGTAAAAAAGTGGCAAAGTGTGGCAAGTGTGCTGGCTCGCACACCACAAACACTTGTGCATCTAAAGTTAAAAAAATGCGTCAACTGTAAAGAGGCGCATTTTGCATGGGATAGAGAATGTTCAATTTACAAAGAGAACGTCAAAAAAATTAAAAAGGGAAAAAATTCATAACCTGTCATATAAACATAAATAATCTGTCAGTAAGATATTTGGCTGAACTACTATGTAAATAAGAACTCGTGTCACGTTGTGGCTGTACAAGAGGTCAAAATCGATATAAGTACACCAAACCGAGGTGACATAAACTTAAGCAATTATACAACGTACATTAAAAGTGGCAGTGCAAGATCAGGTGAAGTGGCTCTGTATATCAGAAATGACATTAAAGCATGCAGAAAAACTGCTCTAGGAGAACCAAATTTAGATGCAGTATGGGTAATGATCCAGGGTGAAAGACAGCGTCTTTTAGTTGCCTCCGTCTACGTTCCCCCAAGCTCACAAAATACAATTAAAAACGTTGCTAAAGTGTTTCAAAATACCACGACTTATGCAAATCTTCATGGGCGCATAATAAATGACCTTATTTGGAGTGAAATTATTCTTATTGATACGTAAGTTCCAACAAATTGTACGTTTACTTCAAGTTCAAGTACTAGTTCACTACTACGTGAGAGTAGACGATGAAGTAGAATTATTTGCAGGTGCACCTTTGATGGCCCATATAACGGTGATCTCAGAAATTAATATTAAGAAAGAGACAAAAGTTCCTGAACCAGGAGTCGTATTATTTTGATATAAAAAATGCTGATTCGCTTAGGTAGTCAGCGGGACTAGAAGCAGCCATAGAGTAACAGTATGATGAATTTATAGCTCTGCTATTGAATAGAGATGGTTTAAAGGTTTATTACTTTACACAAATTACGTATATCTAAGAAGGAAACCTTATGTGAACATAGCCAGCTGTTTTGGTCAGCAAATTTGTCAACATTGTCACAATGAATAAGAAAATGTAAAAAAGAGTTTCTGAGATACTCAACCCCTCAAAACAAAGCACTTTATCTACAAACCACAAAAAAATTTGATGATGCTTTAAGCGAAGAGACAAACAGTTGGTAAGGAGAGAAACTGAAAAGCTAACTCACAACATCTTACTTATTAATTTGGACAAAATTTATAAACGTGTTTTTGTAAAATCCGAAACAAAGCAAAACTGGAAATTCTGATATGCAACAACGAATTTGTAGTTAAAGAAGAAGAAAAAACAGAGCTGCTTTCTAAGTCGTTCTTCAATGGGTAACCATTTATCAAATAAATCCTTTGATGATAACTTTAAAAGGGATATTGATGATAGGCTACGAGAAATAAATGAAACTCGTCAGATGAAAACGAAATACTTAATTCAACGCTCCAAGAATTAGATGACGTCATTAGGGTATTGCGAACGACCAGCAAATCGTTAGATAATGACGGCATACATCCACGCATGAACAAAAACTTCGGTCACTCGGAAACTTGTGGTTATCCACATGACAAATTTGGCTCTAGAAAATGAAACATAGCCATGGAATGTTGCCAAAGTAACAATTGTGAAGAAACCAGATAAAATAGACTACAGTAACCCAAATAATTATCGTCCTATTGCTATTTCGTCTTATATTGGCAAACTAGTAGAACGTCTTTTTACCTGTAGATTGAAACAACATCTGTCAGGTAACCTCTTTGATAAGGTGCAATAGGGCTTCTGTGCAAACAAAAAATACTATAGGCTACCTTATGCGATTAGTAGCAAATGTAGAAGAAGACATCTGCGATAATAATTTCGGAATAACGATATGCTGTGATTTCGCTAAAGAGTGCGACACGGTATGGATTGATGGCTTGTTGTACAAACTTCACAGTGCAAACGACAACATTCTCAAACTCATTGCTAGTTTCCTTAAAGACAGAAGGATATTCATTAAAGTCAACAGTTTACATCTGAGGAACATCGTTGTCATTTTGGGCTACCACAAGGTTCGGCTTTGTCCCCGACGCTGTTTATATTTTTTGTAGCAGACATATTTAACCAAATGCCTGAATATGTGCAGAAATTTAAATACGCCAATGACGGTACGTTGCACATATCGAGTCAAAATACTGATATAAGTATGCAAACTGCTCAGAGTTGTTGTGAAAGTCTACACATATAGTGCCAGAAATGGCGACTGATGACAAATACACAACCTCGTAAGACGCATAATAAGAAGAATAATAAGACTAATAAGAAGCACTACTTATTGGAGCTTGGGACGAAGATAATCACCCACTAAATCTAGTATTTTGACGAAGTGAAATCCAGTATTCGCCTGACAGTAAAGTTCTTGGTCTAACCATTGTTCAGAAGTTTTGTAATAATAAGCATCTAAGTGAACAAGGAAAAAGGAAGGGCATAGATGGTTATGCATCAAGAAAAACTGTAGAAGATATTCGGGGTTAAGATTACCAATTATAATTAATGTATTCAAAGTCGTTCTGCTACCCATCTTCTGAAGTGGCTGTTTAGGAAGCATACCTTTTTCTATTATTTGCTCTACGATGTAATGAAGACAGCTAGTGGAACAGGCTGGAATCCAGCTAGAGATAAATTAGAACAAATGTGTGAATTAGCTCCAATGGACATTTTAATTTTAAAAGGTGATATAGTTAAACTTATGCTGAACTTATGGAACGAAAACAATAGAGATTTATTAAAGAGAAAACTAGCTGAAAATGAAGAGCAACAGTTCAACTGAAGAAATGCAAATATGATGCTGACCAAGCACGCAAATGACTTCAAACGCTATCTAAAAATATTTTGGGAACCAAATAACCGCAGCTTGAAATTACGCGATGTGCCCATGCAAATGATGCGTTATTCCAATACTTATATTACAGCGTACAGGTTGAAGATATGGTCAAACAGACTGAGGAACCGAGCGCAGCTACAAGGAGAAAGGCAACTGCAATGAAAGCACTTGAGATAAAGCACTTCCATTGAATAAAGGCAAAAGACTCGTTGAGATGACGGCAAATAATTTACTTTTAAGTAGAGGAATTAGATTTTTTTATCATCAGAGAGATCAAAGCATCAATGGCAGATATGGCTGTGACCAGAGAGAAGAACAAACTGCTGAACATTTAATTTTTTGCTGTAGTTTGATAAACAAAGATAACAGGATGTCACTGCGTAACCGAATTCCATCTTTGAATCTGAGAGAGATGAAAAGTGAAAGGAACATTCATGAATGTAAAATTTCATAAGTATTGTAAAGGAAATAATCGTAAAAAACTATTAGAATGCCGATAAATAGTGTCGCAAATATTTGTCTGCTTAAATATTCTGTCTTCTTTTTGTTTATGTTTTGGAAAAACATTATTGTAAAGTGTAATTATAAGTGTGGTGAATTAATGAAAATTGTGTGAATTGTTTTTCGTAACCTTAGGCCTTCATCCATTTAAAAGTTTAAAGAAATAAACAATGTTACAAAGTGTTTTTGTTAAAATCTTCATTACAAATAGAAGGATGGTAAATAACTTCTTTTTTCAAATAAAGATTTATTATTGCTATAATAAAATCAAGGCTGAAAATTCGTAAATTTTCGAGTGCTTCGTAAATTCCTCATTGACTTGATTTTTAATCTCTTTGCAGCTAATTGACCAACAACGTTCATCTGTGGTAACACAGAATGTGGTACACACGTGTAAATTAAAGAAAATTTAAGAAACTCATGAAGCGACTAAGAAGCCACTTTTTATGAATAATAGACTTGGCAACTAATTAGCCATTTTTTTCCTGTTACGAACTATATCTTTTTAATAATTTTTTCAAGTTCACTCTTGAAATTCTAATTCCGATACACCAACACACCTATCAATATCTTTCTTGCACATGGGCGGGATTAAATCTGTATTATAATCTCTTTTTGACCCTTTGGGCTTTCCGTCGGCTATTTCGTTTCACAATTGTGAGTCTACAGATTTAGTGCATTGTCGCGTTCATTGGGGCTGGGGGTCTTGCGGGGGTGTATGCACCATTTGCCTTCTCGGTTTGACGGTGTAGTGGTACATTATCTCTTTAGTCCATGAGTTACTGTTCAAGGTTAATGGTGCTTTAGAATTACGCTGGGGTTATGATTATGGGCTATTTGTTAATAATGTGGTTAAAAAAGCATTAATTGTTTAGATAAATGGATGAAAAGACCAAACGTTGAGAGACCAGCATGCTGAGAAATTGATGGACTGCAAAAATATTTGTTGGAACACGAATAGACTCGAGAAATCGATGAATCTTTGGCGTGAGAATCACTAAAGTTGACGGGTGGATCATACATAAACAAATAAATAATGCTTTGCTGCACTGTATTCTCTTATTCTGTGTAAAAATTGTTCAGTTTCATTAAGTATATTAAAGTATAACAGGAAATGTAATTTTGAGGCTTCTATACTCAAGCTAAAAGAGAAACACAAACCTTGAAGTTTTTAAAATTCCAGTCAAAATGAGCGGTAAAGTCAACTTCGCCTAACAGCCACTGATGTTGCGAGGGCGCCGCATGGCTCGTACTTGACCAAAGCAGTTTTTGCCTTTCAGTTTCAATATCGACGGCGTACACAATGAGCGGATTTCCGCCTAGAACTGCACTGTACCAGAATTTCAGACTGCATGGCATTTTTTGGTACAATTCAGTCTCATGGACGAGTGATGTCAGATTGCTGTTCATTGGAGTGACTAGTGGTCGGTAGCTCATACCGTACATGAACGAACCTAAAATGCAATGACAAAAATAAAAGATATTTAAAAACAAATAATTTTATAGGCTATGAGGACATACTATATAGGCAAGTAAAGTAAAGTAAGGAATGTTTTCAGTTTCATTATCTCTAATCTATTATCTGGCTGATTATCTATAATTACAATCCTCTCCTAACGATTTAAAACAAACATGGAGTGACTCTAATGTGTACAGTTTACAAACATGGAGTCACTCTAATGTGTACAATTTACAATTGTATTCAATCTGCTCTTGCAGTTAGAAATCTTTATTTTTATTTATTTATAATATATATGTGAGCAGACTTATATTGACGATGAATAGAAGATAAAATTGCAGCTAAAAACGGAATGCAGGGTTATAAAAGCCCATCTCTAGAATATGGCAGAAAAACTCGCAAATTTATCCTCTCTCGTTCTTTAAAATATCAAACTTCTTAAAAGTCCCATCTAGGCGAAATAAAGCATTCTTATCTCTGACGAGCGCCAACCAAATGCAACATCGTTTCCTTGAAATAATTTGTGAAAAAAGTAGATAAAAATATTCTAATGACTCCTATACTTCCCACGCTGCTCATGAATGTTATCAAAATTTTGGAAAACTATACTGTATTAGAACGACGGATACAATGACGGCAACTGCACGAATAGTCAAACACTGCTAACATGAACAACGACAAAAACAAGCAGTGCAACTGTTTTTAACAAAAAGTAATGAGCTGTTAAAAACGGTTCTATAAAATATGTTTCTATATCCCACCTGCAGCGCCTCCTGTATGGGAAAACTTGCAGGGCAATCTGACGTCGCGACTCCATTGCTCCCAGGACAACGCTAACCGATCTCCACTAGTGATTTCATAGCCACATATTTCACCTTGGACATCAAAGTTGCACGAAGTAGGTGATGTCTCTGGTGGTTCTAAAATGAAAGCAATGCAGTTTACAGTCCTATTGATGCACATTGCAATTGAAAAGCTAGCGAAAATTTAACAAGTTTGTTCATTGTCTGCATGTCAGCAAAAAGTACCACTAAAATTTAAAATTAAAAACGTGTATGGATTTGCTTATGCGCACTCGAAACTTCCTACGCTATGATTTATGCTTTAGTGAGTCAACGCGTAATAGCTACGCAAAACTTGACATTTGAATCTACGACAATCCACACCAATAGCACTAACGCATTACTAACTTTTATGGCAATGCAGATTTAATTATTCTTTAGTCTTTAGAAATGTTACAACGATTTTATATATTTTAAAATTACTGCCGATGATAAATTTGTTTTCTGTGCAGTAATTACTTGGCACATAGTACCTATTCACACTTTATATAAAGAATGTCTATAAAATTTATACGTACCTTGGGTCACTACAGGAGGTTCTGTTACGTACGTACCTACAAAATAAGAAAATGAAGTAACAAGTTCAATAAAGCACGAAAATATATCATACTAGTACCAACACACTAAGGACCCAGAGTAGATTTTCTACGTCCGTACGGTCCGCCCGCTCATAATCTCATCCTGGCTTTAGCGATGGGACCTGAGGCTCACTATCTTCTTCTTCATTACAATACTCAACCGCATTCTCTTTGTTAAGGTGACTCTGTGGAAAAAAAGTTGATGAAAAAATAAACTTCTTGTATCTTATGGCTTCTAGTTTATTACTGACAAGTCATCCGCGTCGGCAGCAAAGTTTACCTTTAAAACGAGTTAAATCAGAATCTTCCGCAGTGTATCCAGAAAGTCACTGAAGCAAAGCCAATGAAAGTTGGCACTTGGGAGCAGTACACTACTTTTACACCTTGACCCTGACACTTAACATTGATTTTGGGGTTTGGCGGGGTCATATATGGGACACTAATTGGTTGTGCCCAAACCAAGCGCACTTGACGTAACTTTGAGGCCCCTGAAGCCAGTTCAATTAAACGTTGCAGATTACGCCTAGCTTTCATGTTAGTTAAAAGCTGTAATAGGTTGACACTTTTTGATATATAAAAGTCACATTGCTCCTGTAAGTACAGATAACTGAAAAACATTATTTTCTGTCTATATTTACAATCATCCTTTGGAATTAACTGCACGTCATCAAGTCCAACGTAGGCATCATGAGCAGAGTAAGCGCGGTTTACAGCCTTGAATAAAACCTATAAAGTAAAATTAATAAATAAATTCAAAGTGTTAGGCAGCACTAACGCCTGTAAAGTCTATTATCTAACACAAATGCACAAAATAGTGAATTTTCATTATAAACTAATTTACTCCAGAGTAATAACAAGAATCTGCTATTTTGTCATACAAGCAACACCTTTCGGAAAAGAGAACTGTGAGCCGCCAATAACTTAACAGGCATTATTACAATTTCTGTGAGATGAAAATAAACTTATCAACCAAGTCATTATAGTAGTTAGTTCTTTATTTTTAACCTTCCACACCCTTCAAACCATTAAAGCAGCCTATTACAGAGGCAGCTTATTATGAGAATAGAGTTATCGCTGATTTCCGTTTATTAATTTCTCCCGGTTTGTTCAGTTGTTTATTCATTAATATGTTGTTGTTAGTGTTTTACCGAAAAATTGCTGTTTTGCCATTTTGACACACCCAGCTCAATATTTCTCCATTTGTAATATCCTTCAAAGCTGTCTTCGTACATGGAACACCAGATCTCTTCTGTTGTGCCTTCGCTCATTACTTCTACTGTCATATACAAAGTTGAATCATATCCATTGTTGTCCATGCTGTACCAAAATGAGAGAACGCATGGAGTAAATTGTTCTTGCGTGTGTGTTGGGCTGTACAGAGGTGCTGTAGCACTACTTCCACTACGCTGTCTGCCCCTTACATACATGTAACGTCCTATAAGAAATAACCTAGGAGATATGACGTGTAAGTGTACTTTAATATTAAGAAAGTTGGAAAATTGGTAAATTAGTAAATCCTAGACCAGATGTTGAGCCATTAAGTTTATCTTTGTCTAAATGAGAAATCTTCCAATTTACTCAAATTCCTCAAAGATTTGTAAAACAGTTCTGAATAGATCTCGAACGGTTTTGAACGGAAATAATGTAATCGAATAATGCGTCAAGAAATTTGTCATTATCGCTATGTGTTCAAAACTATGGCTAGGTGCAACGTCAATCATCTAAAATGTCACATTATACTCATGTATAATACGTATCTGGCGAAAATGAGTATTTTACCGTTTTTGCCTATTGAATGGGAATCTCCAATTTCAGCCGTTGTGCCTCGATGCCACTGCAAAAGATCACCACCTGCAGGGTTTTCATATTCACATTGACTAGCATCAAAGTTGCAGTCGATGGGAGACTTCGGCTTTGGATCTTTAAGAAATACAGCATAAACTGTACACATTTTATAATTGTACACATCTGTAACATTTTATATGTGGTTTATAAAAAAGTTAAAGTGAACTTGGGGCCTACACAAAATCTCAACTCCTGTGCCCTGTGCTGGCAAAACCAGTACTGTGTGCTGGTCTTGTTTAAAGCATTCTCACACTTCTGTCTGAAGAACTTAGAAGGGAACAGTTTCTTATTTTGGATGATATTCTTCGACCATTAGTATTGGCTACTTAATGTTTACAAGACAAGAACTGTGTGGTTTATTGGTAAGTCACGCTGAAAGTTTTTGACGTACATGCAATAAAATTATGCACTTTAATAATGGACGTTTAACTTCTTAACGACGACTAATGAAAGTTGATGGACAATCCATTCATAAAATTCATGCGGCCATTAACTTGAACGGTCGAAATAAACCAGAAACGTTTTGCTTTTTTCCATGAATGACTTTTCATAATTCTGTCACAACGGACTTTTTAGCTTGACTGCTGCTGAGAGTGGAAGTTTTTGGCCGAGGGTGCCAAATCGCTACTCTTCTAGATGTTGTTGTTGTTGTTGTTGTTGTTGTTGTTGTTGTTGTTGTTGTTGTTGTTGTTGTTGTCGTCGCTGTTGCTGTCGTTGCCATTGCTGTTGCTGTTATAGGAGGGATGACCTTTTGAAAAAAGCCTAAGACTCCATAAATCGCAGTGGATTGTCATGAAACTTCACATGAACATACTAGAACACATTCCGAGCCAACTGATGAAGCTGGATTTTCAATCCGCCATTTTGAATACAAGACGCCGATAAAGATATTATTTCCGAAAAAAGACTAAAGCTTCGGATGCCACTAAACTTTACTACAATATACTAGAAAGAATTTCGTAGATATTCACCGAGTCGGATTTTTGATCCGCAGTTTTAAATTAAAGAATGTGGCGAAAACATAACTTTCGAAAAAAGACCAAGACTCGGGCAAACTTCACAAAATTGTAGTAGAACGAATTCCGCATCGACTAACGGAATCGGGTTTTCGATCCGCCATCTTAAATTAAGATGGAGGCGAAAACATTAGGAAGGAGTTTACAATTCCCCACCTAACCCAACCCAAGCCCTAACCCTAACCCTAATCCCATGCCGCTTCTGGAACTAATTTCTTGTGTGTGGGGAATTGGAAACTTTAGCCGAACATTATTTCAGAAAAAAGCCCAAAGCTCCGACGTATCCCAACAGATCGTCATGAAACCCCATAGGTTAATTGGGGTTAACCCCATAGGTAAACCTCATTAATGTTGAATCCCTGCTTGATAATATTCAGTTGAGTGCTGCGCGCATATGTACCGGTGCTATGTCAGATTCCAGTCATTCAAATCTTTTGTTCGAAGCAGGATTGGACCCCATTTCTAAGCGCTTCCAATATTTCCGTTTATGTGCCTTTTATAAAATCGTGAATCAATTAGCTCCCCACTACTTTTTTAATATTTTGCCTCCTCGTGTAAGGGATATTACATTGTATCCAGTCCGTAATCATGAAAAATTTTCTAATTACATCTGCCACTCAACTGCTTTTGCTGGAATAGTTTACCTCTTGATATCCGTAACTCTAACTCTTTAAACATCTTTAAATCTCGACTAAAGAATCACATGTGTTTTAATAAGCGGCCTACTTACTTTTCTAGTTGTACTCGAAATTCATCTGTACACCATACTAGAATGAGAGTTGGTTTTTGCCAGCTTAATTATGATTTATACTTTAGAAAATGTAAAAATTACGATGGGTCGCTAGTGTCACCCAATGTGGTTCTACTTATGAAACAGTCGATCATTACTTAATTAGCTGCCCTCTTTACCATCAGGCCAGACATGACTTATTTACAAATCTCTGCGCTCTTTTGTCAGCTTTTAACATCAATGTTTACAGTCTTGCATCAAATGAACTTATGCGTTTGTTCCTGTACGGGAACCATACCTTATATAATTCTGTGAACACTCAAATTTTTGTTTTAGTGCAGTCTTTTATTTCAAACACCAAGCGCTTTAAATAGCATTAAGTTTGTTACTCTTGTTACATATTAATGCTTATATTTTTTGTAACATTTTTTGTACATTGTGGTCACCATTGTTCTGCATCTGTCTAGCGTTCGCTCCCACTAGGGGAGAACATATATCAGTTGTAAACCTGTCTGTTTCAAACCTTGAAGTTACACCTTCAATAAATTATGTTATAACAATCTATTCTATTATAAGAGGAATATAGTAGATTGAATTCTATATCGAGTGACGGACGCGGATTTTCGATATGACATACTAACTTCAAAATGGCGATATTGAGTCATTTCTAATCTACGATTTTGAGTTTAACGAGTCCCTCAACCAATTGTTTGAGTCGAACTTTTTGCGTAGCAACTAGCAACAAGAAAGGTTCTGCTTTGCAACATGTTTAATATTTTTGAAGAGCTAAAAACAATTAATGTTTAGTCGGGAAGATGGGCTTGCTTACCTTCTGTCGGTACTTCCGGATCAATTTCGCAAATTTCCACTTTAACTTCGTCCACACAAACCGTAGAAAATTCGTTTAACTGTGAAAGGGCTTTAAACAATATCTATAACAGTAATATATGTAAAAAGTCTAGCATCTTTTTATTTAATTGAAACGCATCCGATGTCCTGACTTCATTTTCAACTCAATTATTCAGATCGTCAATTACTTAAAACTGTAAAATCGTGTAGATACATTGTATGCAAATTGCAATTAATTCACACCAACATATTTTTATTGTGGTTTGAGAACACTGACACCCAATAAATAATTTCATTTAATATGTTTTACTCCTTACCTGAAAATCTACAATGCTGTACATGCTAATATCGATTGTTTCTTGCTTCCACTGGTAACCTAAACCAGCTTTGTTTTTAGACGACCACAAAATGTCTTGTACATATTCTTCAGTAATTGCATGCACCTAGCAAGAGTCAGTTTAGTTAGTTATCATAAGAAAAGCCAAAATTGGTTCAAACTGACATTCTTTGTTAGTGATAAAGTAGCTGAAAAAGCTACAAATTTTGTATTCCTAAACAAAATAACTGGTCAATGAAACAAGACAAATTTAACACGCACTATATATATATATATATAGAATACTAATATTAATTACATGTGTTCCCGTAAAAGAACAATTACATCCCAGACTGGGCGTATGAAGTTCTATACGCTCGATGTTTGCATGAATGTGACATTCCTTTATAAAAAAAACATCTTTGCCTCTATACTAAACAGTGATGGTTGCAAAATAGTATGTTACGTCAAGTAAAAGTATGAAAATAATAAAAACAATGCTACTGTTCCAGAGATATTTAGTTAATGTACTTTACATATAGTAGAGGAACCTTCACCTCAAGTTCATTTCCATTTTCTATGCCACTCCACCAGAACGTGAGGTTGCAGGCTGTTTCATTCCAATTACGTTCATGAGGAAGTGAAACCAGATTTGTCAGCTTTTGCGTAATATACGGCATGTTGTTCGTTGCATGCATGTGTGCCCCTGAAAAAAATAATAATTAAATAGTTACGTAAATGTTTAAGCATAGTTACGTAGTTAATTTTGTCTATTTTTACCATAGAAAGATACTTCGGTAGCAATCGTTCATTTAAACAAGGATTTGGATCATTAGGATTTAGTCACTCAATGAAGAACAAAAGGTAGAACAAAATGAAGTGTTGTAAGAAAAGTAATGATCGCCAATAATATTAGAAAGTTTTAAATCTGGTACACATGTATTAATTTTATTATGTGAAGTTTTGTTACTTTTCAGTGACATTTCTTACGTATGTTAGTACATAGTTAAAATAAAAATAAATGTACATGGTGTTCTAAAAGAAACAGTGCACTAACAAGCAATATTACGGCATACTGTACTGATTCAAGGTCCAGTAAGTGTAATTATACTAATTATTAAGTTTTGTGATATTGAAAGGCAAACAATAGAATTAAATTATGTAGCTACTACCTCCAGGTGTAATGGAATCATCACATGGAGTATGTGATTCTTGTTCCCAATTAAACCGCAAGTCTTCACCTCGAATTTCATAATCGCAGATATCACCTTGTGTGTTAAAGTCACAGTCAATAGGAGAACCAATCCTTTCAGGTTCTGAAATATCAATAAAAACCAGTAAAATACAGTCTGTGAGTTCAAAAGAAATCACAGTTATCACAAAGCAAAAATAAACGTTACTCTCATAAATTCATATAAGTGTTTTAACATTGCTTCTTTCAGTTTTCCCATACATCACTTTTTGCTCATGTAGCTATTATAATTTACAATTCCACACATGGTAAGGTAAAATGTACGTGCCTAAAAATACGCTATGAAGCCATTTAAAGAGTGACTGTGGCAAAAGCTGAGAAAACAAGAAGCAAAAACTGGAAAGAACGGTGCAAGCGGTAACGCAAAGGAAATAAAATAGAAATTTCGAATAACTGTTAAATGAATAAATATCACAAGAGTAGCTCTTACCTTCTGTTGGTTCTGGTGTAGGCGTAACATATTCACCTATAAAACAACATCATAACAGCGGATCTTCGATATCCTACTAAACAGTTGTTAGGTTTATAGTATACATAGATGAATTTCACTCGAGTTTCATTACTGAAAAGTATTCTAGTTTACCGACTACTCAGTCAACTAAAACTTAACCCCAAAGGTATACTCAAGAGGTGTCAAGCAAATTATGGTTAGTATTTTATGCTAACTTATGCAATCCACTCGTTAATAAAAAAATTCTTCCACCCAGCTTGTAAGGACACAAACTGCTGGGAGAAGCAAACTGCGATAAAATTTTATCAGAAAAAAGTACGATGTTGGCAAGTAATAGCTAATAATAAATAACTTAAAACTAAGAATAGTTTATACACTAAGAATAGTGTGCGCCATACTCACAGTCTCCAGTTAACAACTCAATAGAATCGAGTGCCATGGACGAGTTTTCCGAGTTAACGTAAGGTTTTGTTTCTGCTCTAAATGAAATCTATAACAGAACAATAAGTAACAATTATGCATGCATACTACAAACAGTGAATGATCAGTTTTTTATGAAAAATTCTAACCTTAGTCTAACCATCACGTTGCAGATAACACAAGGCTTTTAAGATGTGTCTTTCCAAAAATAAGTTGATTGTAAAAAAATATGTATAAAAATTACAAATATAACATAGGTATAATTATACTCCTCTTATAAAGATGTGATATAATAATAGCACCTTGAATACTTCCGGTTTAAATTCCGATAAATCTATTGACGCCTCGCGCCATTCATAAACGTTATGGTCATCATAAAGCGTGGTCCAAATCAGGTCGCTTTCTTCGTCTACCATGATGTTTACATGCAGAAAGAGATTATTTGTGCCAGCATTGTACCAGAAGTGGAGGTAGCAGGCGGGGTATATATCAGGCGAATGTTTTGGGGATTCCAGATCAGTCCAGAAAATGTTACCACCCGTGCGTCCTCTCACATACATGTACTTTCCTGTAAAAATAACAGTGAAATGGGAAACGCAAGAAGTTTAGTTTTAGGTGTAGCCTCACAAAACTTGAGAAACATTTGGGTACATTTTGCACAAAGCAAATTTAGAACTTATTAGAAAACTGAACTTTTACAGCCAAAACTTGAATTGAGTTAAACAAGAGCACACGAAAAACATTCAGCGTTTTTACTTCACAAGACCGTTTCACCCCATTCTCATCAATGACGTTCAACAAGTTTTTCTTTAATTTATGTCATAATTTCGTAATTTGTGTTAATGCAAAAAGCTGAATAATTATAATAATAGTGACCACACGAAATGTAGTTTACTAATACAAAGCTAGTGCACCTTAAATTGTACCAATGCGTGCCATCTATTCCTAAAACGTATACAGATGCCATGATAGTTATCTCACGCAGTAAATATTTCTAATAGTTAGAACAAATGCTGATGTTTCTTAAAAAATAAGCAGCGCAAAAATGCAGTGGTGTGCTTGAATGTACAAAAATTGAATTGCTTCCTACGGTGTGAAAGCATGCGGTATCCAAAGTGAGCCTATTGTAGAAAAAATTGCATTAATGAAAATTTCAACTAAACTAAATTGGGTCCTCTCTTGTATGCCTTACTCCCTTAAGTTTTTTTACAGCATATAAAAAAACAAGTACGTTAGACATAATTACCGTCGCCGTCGTCAGAATGTGAGCCGTCGATCGGTCCAGTTTTACCCTCAGCAATATACCACTTCACCACACTTCCTATTCCTGATGTTGAAATCTCATATTCACAGGGATGTCCCAAATCGAAATCGCAAGTTACGGGTGACTCTGTGCAACGAACAGTCTTTATTTATATATCTGTTTATTTATTTATAGTGCAGGCATAATAGCAACTTTTAAATGAAGAATATAGGGCTTGCTAGCCTAGCTGGATGATCTGTTATTCGACTTTTGGAAATGTTTGGAAATTTTGCAAATCACCTAAAACTCAACTTCGTCTACAATCATAAATAGCCAGTTTCGATGTGTCACTATCGGGTCTGGAGCTTAAAGATTAATCGTGTTACGTTAAAGCTGTACCAATGAGTTTCAGTGACATGATGGAAGCAATATTACAAGAATCACTGTGGAAGCACCACAAAGAGGGCTTATTTCCACCAAAAAGCGTAGAAAATTATGTTTTTTCAGTTCTGGAGCAATCTGATTTGAACTTATCGCTAACGACTTTCATTATTAAAAGCAGTTTAAGTAAAATAACAAAATATTCAAATTTGAAGAACGCTTCACGCTGGTGAGTTTTCGTGTAGGCACCTGAAAGTCGAATTTTTCGGCGATAACTATATTTCACTAAAAGCATGTGACCTACCTTGTTCTGGAGGCTCAACACCTGTGTAATTTGCTGAAATTACAAAATAATTCACTTAGTTACCAAATTTAATTTAATAAAATTTATTAATTTAATAAATTTGTCGAGTTGTAATAGGCCTATATTGCCGTGCTCATATAATTTTGCAGGTCCTACGAGTGAAATGCTCATGGAACATTAGTATACCATGCTTTAAAGACCTGGATATGTTTCCGACTGGATCCGCTGAATCCGAAATCCTGTGAATTTACAGAACAACATTAAAGTGACAAAGCCGTGATAGAACTGCTTAACTTTATTAGAGAGCTTAGAATAAAGTTAAGCAGTTCTACACTACATGAACATAACGCTTCTTATATGAATATGTAAAAATCGTAAATATAGGCATTAATGAAGTTATCATTATAGTATTAATACAAAAAACTAAATCTACTAGCTACTTTCAGTACTTACTGTATCCATTGACCTTCACTGCATCTAAGCAGATATCTTCTGTCACCGCATTACTTCCGAAAACGAGGAAAGATATCTAAAAAAAACTATTGTCATAACAAAACACAATATGGTAATAATGGTTTTTGTACAATGATTATTACTGGAATTTCGATTTTTATGCAATTACAAAAAATGTAACGAAGTTTGCCTTAAAAAATAGCTTCTCAAAACAACACTTAAAAACTGTACAAATTTACGCACAGGTCGTACCATCAAAAATACCAACCTGAAAATATTCCTCAGTTCCATCTAGATATTGCAGCAAATTGACATCTTCCTTCTTCCAATCATCTACTTCAGCCGGAGGGTTGTCAGATTCCCAGATAATTAAAGAGTCACTACCGTCAATTTTGATGCCGACGTGGAGCTTCAAGTTAAATTCTGCTTCTCCTCTTCTTTGAATGTTGTGCCAAAACGTCAGATTGTGAGCTTGAAATCCACTAGTTGGATTCTGACCTGATAGAAGAGTTGACTCTCCATGCAGCCTTTGGCCGCTAACGTGCATGTAATTACCTACAGAAAACGAAAACGTTTATCGCTATCATCTTCGTGATAATCACTGTCGCTGCCATCGCCATCAATATCGTCGTTTTAAGTTTTAATGTGAGAAACCACGAAAATTTTTTGAAAACTTAAATTAACTACTTAAATAACTGTAAATAAACGTAACCCGTTTCAAACTCGTGCATTGCTCTAAAGATCGCCATGAGGTAGAGAAAGCATCTTTGGTTACCCAAGTTTGTTTACCAATCTTTGGTGACCTAGTGACTGTGCTCATTGCGTCCTTCGTCTCGCGCAACGAAAAATGGCAGTTCTTTAAATTTAATTTCACCAACAATGAAGTAATAAAAAATTAAAAGAAACAAGTTTTACAGTAAATTTTATAGTAAAACAAATTTAATATTCCTAATGAGAGTCGAATTTTTTAAGTTATAAAACCTTATATTATAGTGAAGGTTTTGTTTGACTTTAATACAAGTTACACACTTTAATATTAGACAAATATTATGAAAACAGAACGATCAATGAGAAACTAACTCTAAAATTCAAATAAGCACTGTGTTCAAAACGCACCAATGGTTACTCCATCACCACAAGGTCTTCGATTGTAGTTCGTTAATTCCCACTCCAGTCTTTGTGAGTCCATTACACTGTATCCGTCACATATATTAGATGCAAAGTCGCAGTCTATTGGAGAATTTGGAAGCCATTCTAAAACAAAGAAATGAGCATAAATGTCGGGGCATGTTCTCAAAAGTACAAAATTATTGCCTAGTTACAACATTTTGTCAAAACCAAATATTGGAGAGCTGTACAAGACACTGTACAAATGGGCGACAAGCTACAAACTCTTCATGTGAGCTAAATAAGATTTCTGTCATTTGCACCACGATGTGCTCTCTTCGGTATCTTGCTCGCGCCTATTTCCTTAAATCCTTTTTCCTCAATGTTGGAATGTGTTTTGGCTTCAAGGGAATGACAACAACACAGTGGAATGGGTTATACTTCATAATGCATGGCAACGATGCAAGAAAATGAATATTTCTTCAAAGGATTATTTACAGAAAACAATTTAATTTTAACTGTGAACACGAGAAGCAATGCGTTTTTCTTGAATTAAATTCGATTTGCATAATAGTTTGTGATGGACAATTCTTATGCAAATGAATATTAATCTTTTATTATTCTCGATAATATTGATCTTTCGCCCATAAATCTGCTTTCTTTTTTTACTGAGCTGTCCGACTGCATTAGCTCTATCTTTTGTTTTCATTTTAACACCTGTGAAGATTGGTGTCTAGTCTTCTTCATTATGAGGGATCTCTGGATAGTCACTTTTTGTCGCCCACTGCCGATTCCACCCGATATTTACAAGGCCCTGGAAAATTCTCCAAGTCTTAGAATTGGATGGATCCTAAGCTATCGTCAGGGAATGTAGGCAAAATGGTATAGGAAAAAATGGCACAGGCAAAGTGGCAGGAAAGGCAACGTGGGTAAAAACTGCACAGGTAAAAATGGCACAGGAAAAAATGTGAAACTTAGTTAAATGTGTGTTTAGGGTCAGAGTTACAGTGAGGGATAATTATTTTAGTTATTTTTGTCTGTGCCAAGAAAGTTATGCTTCAACACGGTTTGTTTGTTTGTTTGTTTGTTTGTTTGTTTGTTTGTTTGTTTGTTTGTTTGTTTGTTTGTTTGTTTGTTTGTTTGTTTGTTTGTTTGTTTGTTTTTGTCTGTCATGGTAGTAACCCTATTACACAAAAAATATCTAACAGATATTCAACATTTGTGAAAAAGGGCGGGAATAGAGTGCCAAAGTGTGAATCTTTTCGCCGGTTTTTGACCGAACACCATGTACAAAAAACATTCGAGAAGCACTTCGTGGAGGTTTCAGAGCGAGTGTTTAGTACTTTTTTTTGTTATCTCCACCTGGACAAACAACTACGAGTTAATTCCAGTTCCATTTTGAGAAATTCTGGTTTGTAAAACTGTGTAACGCTGTCTATAACCTTTAGTTCTTAATGTCTGCAGCCTTAATATATAAGGTGACTTGGTATATAATAAATACGTATATGTTTGTCAGTGTATTACCATCGCCAAAATTAACGGTTAAAAAGGTAGATAAACACTATGTGGAACATTCGTGCATTGTTATTTCGTCTTTATCGCCCAAATTAGTCGCTTTTTATTGATGGTAATCGTGTGTAAATCCAAGATGTACTAAAATTTCTTTCAGTTAAACCATTTTTTATCAAGAGTAGTAGAGCCACGATGTAAGTTGATTTCTATTACTCATTCCTTAGTTTCTTATTAAACTCAAATTAGTTTGCTATGTCCTGTTATGACATGAATTTTTTGACTTGGGGCATCATGAAGTAGCAGTTTCTCACACTTATTGTTTCAAAAAGTATGATTGAAATTACAGAAATAACAATTTTTATACATCACCTTCAGCAAACGAAAAACGTAAACCACACCACAGATTCAGAACGACTAAAAAAACTGCTTTAAACGGTGACAGCATTATTCACCAATATATTTGCAGAACTTTACATCTGGTGTAGACCATCTAATGATCTTCCAGCTTTTTACAGTAAGCGTAGGTGGATTTTTGGACTTGGGTTCAATACTTCGTTCTATGCAGTTTATATCTATATTCAAATACGCAAATGTTTTTTTATTGATAAATGCTGTTGATAGTGCGTACTATATTCTGTACAGAGGGTAGAGCTAGAACGATCTCTCTATCACAAATGGTTTAGATCATTTTGACAGAAATTGAAAAGGTGATTAATCTTCAACGAGCAAAGCTATAGGTTTGTTTTGTCACCAATTAAAACAATTTTAATCCGGGATTTGCGCCCATGCCATTATAGAATACTTATAATGGGATTTACAACTCGTCTATTATTAATACTTCATCGTACTTCATATTTCATCACTAGCACTTCTTAATTTTTTTCAAAACCGGTTTGAATAGACATTTTTGTATGCCACCACTATAATACCATGAATATTTATGGTTTAATGTACTTTAGCAACAAAGCACAACTGAGCTTTTAATTTTAATTTGTTACGCTTGTATGCTAATAATACTTTATCTTCATATGCTAAGGGACATACTATCTCTAACTTATTCACTTTTTATAAGAGAACTGCTTTTCCGTGTTTCTGCAACATTCAAAACCGTATTAGTTTCACATTTTGGCTCAAATGGCCAAAAATCTATGTTTTTTAGCTACATAAATAATTAATTCCGGGCGAAAAGTCGGACACAAAAATTCAATTGTCCGACATTAGCCTAAACCTTGGGGTAAAGTCGGACACTGCTTGAGTTGTATAACAAACAAACAAATATGGTGCTTTGCAAACTGTGTTATGAAAGTATCAAGGAAGCAGTAACTTGCAATAAAAACCATTTCTCAAAGAGGCTGCTGTAAATAATTAATGCTTTAGGTCTGTTTAACCACAAATTAATAAAAACTTAATACAATGAAGGATAAACGTGCTCACTGAGCGAGCGTGTATGTTCACGACCATACGGCTGCTAGAAGACGAACTACTAGGCAATGGTGATACTGCCAGTCTAAAGATGTGATATGGCAGTATAAACAATGAAAGGAAAAAACAACGTCCAGATAATTTAATGGGTTTTAAGAAAACGTCCGACATTAACTCATTTTACCCTATTGCTAAAACAAACAAACCAAAAACACAAAACATAAAATAAACATCGTTTTATTAACTTATGTTACGTGGTATTTGGTAATGCGCATGGTAATACAGAAGTCTCTTAAAGCAACATTCAAACTTTTAGACTAACAAAGGTCCTTGGACTAATATAGAATAAATTTGCATACATTTCTGTACCACCTCCAAAAATTAATTACTTGTATTAAGTAAACGCACACAGTGATTGATCTTTGATCGTATAACAAGTTCTGTTGTTTGCTCTGATGAAAAGCAGCGAAAGGCCTACTGGGTGGCCAAAAATAAATTCTCATTTCGTAAAAACTATAGGCGCGCTGTAGGGGGACATGACGCAGGTACAAATTCAACTATAAGAGCAGATAACTACTCGAATGAGATAGTCTTTTATAACAGTCTTTTGCAGCTCAAATTGAAGAAGGCAGTTTTGTTTATTAATTTCCTGTTATTTTAATCACGCTCAGTAGGAGATATTTTTTGGTTGCTCGCTTGTGAAGTAACCCATAAACAGGTGTGTTTCGCCATGATGTTGTCTTTTTTGCGATTTTGTATCAATTTTCGACAAATACGAAGCAGGTGCAAATAAATTTATGCTATAACAGTAAGGAATTTTAAAATTATTGTAATTGAGAGAGAGGAAACATTTTACCGATAATATTCACATTTAAGTTACAAATTTCGCCGTAAACATTTGTAGCGTTTTCCATACTGTTAATTAATGAGTTTTTACATTTAAAATGGACAGGGGCTTGACTAAAGAAATTCCCCCGTTTCAACCATAATTTTTAGCTGAGCATACTCTCAGAGAATTGTCCTTGATATCTATTACTTGTGGTCATTAATACATTTGGACACGTTAAATTAGAGGTTTACAAAAATTTTTCGGACACTACAAGAACATGACTGAAAATGAGCATGTTATGGAATTTATTAATGTAAAGTGTGCTTAAGAGCTTCAAGAATCTGTGAAAATAAACTTTTAGAAATCACACAGTGCGTGTGCTCATAACAAAGTATTAGATTACGAAATGTTTTATTTAGGATAACACGGCTTAGTCTCTAGGAATTACAAATTTATGAATCTCTAGATGTTAGACCGTGCAGTTTCCCTTAAGCTTGTGCTCGTGGCGGTGGCGGTGGCGGCGGTGGCGGTCCCGATGGCGATCCCGGTGGTGCAAAAACTTCAATCTTCAGTTTTGGCAATTCTGAACAGTTGATTGCGGGATTACTGAAAAGTAATGCAAAATCTATTAGAACAGCAACAGTATTTTCTTCAGTAGCCACTCGTGTCATTTAGTTGATTTTATCTCGTTCACATTTGTCCGTTTTTTTACTATTTTCAAGCATAAGTTTGCAATAAAGGCTTGTATTCCTATTTTTTAAAATGTCAGTAAAGACAGAAAGCACGGATTTCGGTAAGCAGATGTCCCCGACAATAATTTCGGGGACATTACGTCTTTTAGCCATGTTTTATTTCATCAATTTTTTTCCCAAATGTGGGACAACGCTGCTAACTCCTCTGATTACAGAGATACATTTGTTTAAGGAAGACATTTTGCTAGTTGCACGCAGCGAAATGATACTTCAAATTTCCAGTTTATAAAATTCTCACCTGTCTGATTCCTTTACCATCACACTGCGTGGCAGCGATTTTATGCGTGTGTTGTCACAGATAACCCTTGCCAACGTGGTTTTATGTAATTCATTTACTTGTTCTACAAAGACAAACTTACGACGTTATACAGTAAACACACATAGGCACACATGTATACACACACACACGCACACACACACATACACACGCACGCGCACGCGCACGCGCACGCACACGCACTCACTCACTCACACACACACACACACACACACACACACACACACACACACACACACACACACATAGAGAAGGAAAGCGGCGCAAGTTGAGTAGCATTGCATTGCATTGCAGTATTGGGTGAGTTGTTAAACATAGCAGAGTAAGTTGAGAACCTATAGTAATAGTAGTAGGTTTATTAACCAATTTTTTTGCGATTTATTAGTGAGGTAACAATCACAGAAATAAAAATTTTAGTCCATAAAATTTATACTGTTTGAGGGTAAAGCGACATTAGTATAAAAAAACAAAAAAAATTACTAAGTAAAAATGTAAGATGATATTAGTCACTGTCAAATTAAGTAATAGTTCAAAGCAAACGACACAAGTTTGCTCATTTTAAAAAAATTCTGCACAGTTTGAGAAGTTTATGTTCCGTTTATTTATACATCGTAACATAAGTTGAGTAGTTACACATAGCAGTACAAGTTGAGTAATTATACATAGCGGTACAAGTTGAGTGGTTATGCATAGAGGTACAAGTTGAGTAGTTATACATAGAGGTACAAGTTGAGTAGTTATACATAGAGGTACAAGTTGAGTAGTTATACATAGAGGTACAAGTTGAGTAGTTATACATAGAGGTACAAGTTGAGTAGTTATACATAGAGGTACAAGTTGAGTAGTTATACAAAGAGGTACAAGTTGAGTAGTTATACAAAGAGGTACAAGTTGAGTAATCATACATAGCGGTACAAGTTGAGCTTACACAATGTAGTACAAGTTGAGTAGTCATCCATAACGGTAATTACCTGAACTAAACCAACGAGGCGGGTGTTTGTGATCAACAGGCGGAGGGTTATCTGGCACATTTTCGAACCAAAATCTGTCGCCTCTTCGAAGTTTTTCGAATTGAAATCTAACAGATACAGCGAAGGTACGACCAAGTAGCCCACCGTTTATAGGTGTTTCTGATAAACCGCCTGCAAACTGATCTACGTCCCCTGGATTGTCTCTGCAAGAAAAAAAATGAATTTGCCAAAACTGCAAGCAATGATGCAGTGTAGCAGACTAAGTGTGACATTTCGTGTCTCTAGAATCAGTAAGTTCGGCACAGCACAGGATACTTATAGGTTCCTTGGTATTTGGTTTTTTATTTCTAGTGTGGCAATCTGTACCAGGTTTCTTATCTCGATACACACATGCCGGCGAGTGGCGCTCAAGACATTCTTAATTGAATATACTATGTCAGGATATTCCAGAACGAACAGTACAGTACAAATCAAATATGCTGAAATGTGCGAATTTAATTACAATGAAATGCGGTTGAGTTTTAAGATATTTAATAAGAGAGTATACTACAATAACTTAAAAATTTGCCGGAACAACGCTGCGTAATATGAAAAACATGCTGAATACACTTCTTATTTTGCCCAAAATGAACCGGTACTTCTGCATTATGGCATCATAATGAAGTTAAAATAATTTTATCATATTTGCATAACTGCTCTTTTCCTATCATATAACTTGGTTTTTTGTGCATTCTAATATATGCATATCAGTATTATTTCGTTCGTTCGTTCGTTTTTCGTTCGTTTAATCATTCACTCACTCAATCGCTTTTCACTCTACTATCCACTTTCGTTCATCCATTCAATTATCACTTCACTTATTCTCCTATTCATTTATCTGCTCATTTATTCCATGCTAAGTGAGTAGAATCATAAAAAATTTAATTCAAAAAGTGTGTGAACATTGTAGATATCCATCTGTATAACCCCAATTCAAACAACAAAGAATATGGAGCTTTGTGAGTTTATATTGTAAACTATGTTTATGTCGTTCAATATCATCATATCGGCAAGCTGTATGCGACCATAATGTCTTTTCTTATTCAGTTGATAAGTCCCTTAACGAAGAAAACTAACATCCAACATACTATGTCGAGAGAAGGAAGAGCGTCTTTTGTCAAATAAATGATGTAATATGAACAATTAGATAGTCGTTACCCGTAAGCTGATTTCAACGCTTCGATGTTTGCTGCAGATATGGCGTCGTCAAATTCATCCATTGTGGTTGCAAGTGCCAAGCCGAACATTGCTCTGTAATCGTTATAAGATCGTATACCATGATCTCGACCTCTCTGGAGGTTTATTGCAGCTAAATCAAATCCATAGTCGGCTTCTTTTGATTGGAATAAACGATCTTGTACTCCCTCAGTTAAGTGCCTGTTACGATAAACATTGGAGTTAACAGTTACCGTCAACGAGCTAGCTGCTTTCTAATTTGGCCTAAATCAACGACGTCTATGAGATATCTGTTTATAGTTTGGCATACGAACCAGTTACGTCTACGAGATAACGTCTACGAGCTGTTTTTCAATTTAGTGTAGAGCTGTTAAGTATATAAACTAGCTCTTTTCTAATTATGCACGGGCCAGTTACATTTACGAGCAAACTGTTTTCTAACTTGGCATAGATCAATTACTATGAGCTAGTTGTTTTCTAATTTTGCATGGGCCGGTTACATTTATGAGCTAACTGTTTTCGAACTTGGTATAGATCAATTACGTCTATGAGCTAGCTGTTTTCTAATTTCATATAGATCAATAAAGTCTATGAACTAACTGTTTTCTAGCTTGGTATAGATCAAATACGTCTATGAGCTAGCTGTTTTGTAATTTGACATGGATCAATTAAGTCAATGAGCTAACTTTTTTCTAATTTACTATAAATCAGTTACGTCTATGAGATAGTTGTTTTCTAATTTGTCATAGACCATTTAGATCTATGAGCTATCTGGTTCCTAATTCAATGTGGACAAGCTATATGCTTTCTAATATGGCATTGAGCAGTTACTCTACGAACTAACTGTTTTCTAATTTGGCACACACCAGTTACACCTATATATTTTTTGTTTATATTTACAAAATGTTTTGTAAACATAAATTTACATTTTACATTTACATTAAATTTACATTTATGTTTATATTGTACACCTATATTTCTAAACAAAAAACACCTAGTTGTTTTCTAATTTGGCACAGACCAGTTACGTCTATGAGCTAGCTCCGATTAATTAAAATGTCGTTATGCACCAGAAATTGTGGTTTTATTCTTGAAAACTGTATATATGGCGCTTTGCACGCTTTGCAAAGTTTGAGATTATGTTCGCCACATATATAGGTATTGACTTGTGAGATTTTTCAACACGAAAATGCAAACAATAAGTAATTTTACCTTTATCGCAAATAAGTTTAGATCATACCTGTCACATTTCTCGCTTTCACTCCCATACAGTGCTTTAGCAGCGGTTTCTAGTCCATAATCCACTAAATAACTTGGGTCGAAATACGTTTCATGGAGAGTAAAAGCCTGGCTATTTTCCTTCTTGTACATGCTTGCAACAATAGTGTGACCAAACCTACAAAGCATTGGTTACTCACTTCTAGACGTTTTTAAGACATAAAAGCGCTTGCCATATTATCAACATTTTAATGACCTGAAATGAATAATTTTGACTTAAAAAATATGAACAATATCAGAACAAGCATGTTGGGTCATTTCATAGAAAACAACTTTGTTTTCATTCTTGTCAGTAGCTAGCGCCACATGTACTACTCTCACACGCCACAATGTTGCTATCTACTAAATCCTCGTTGTAACGCATATAAGCTAGTATAGTGTATCTTGTTTGTGTACTGACTGTGTTCAACAGTCTGCAGCTAAGCAAGTGTCCCGTCAAGTCACTTGAACAAAGATCACCTGATATAGACTCGAAATTTAAATTTTTTGACTAGTGTTTTCTGGATCTTCTTTCAAACTGAATAGAATTGTTTGAAAACGAGCAGCCTTACGTCACTTGCTTTGAAAGGTTGTATAAATTTGATGCTGACTGATATGGCATATATTATCTCACTCCTATGCTTAGCTGATATGCTTTTTGTTTTGTAAATTAATGTCATCTATCCCGTAAGCAATTTAGTGACTCAAGTTTGTTATTTTTATCTGTTTGCTATCCTTTAATGTTGTGTAAAAAATTTTGTCAACAAATCTACTACTATACCACAATGGACAAAACTCTGTCACTCCTTTGAGAATGATTTATCGTCACACTTCAGTAAGTGTTTTACCTATATGAAGCTGTTGCAAATTCGGTTCCAATACTTGGATTTGTCTCACTGTCATATCCAGGGTAGGTTTGATCAAACGCTGAGCCCAAAACGACTGGTAAAAATTCCTTTACTGTAATCGCCTGCAATAAAACACACTAATCCATTGAATTCTGTCTATACCGTACGTTAATAATGATACGCGAACATCACTTTCCCTGCCGGAAAAAGAGCTGCAAATCATGCAAGTGCCTTGCAAACAGTTTCCCTGCCTTATAGATCGTTTACAATTAGCAAATGCTTGCTCAGTGTTTATCCGAAGCTTGAATCATGCTACTAATTACTTGATGATGGCTATTAAATAATCTCTTTTTTATGTACTTCAGCACAAAATACAATTATTCAAGCGTTGTCTTCAGAGTTTTAGTAGCCAATTGTTTTGCTGGTTCATTAGCTTTGTTGATTCGTTGGTTGAGCAACAAGCGATGCAATCGGTCAGGTCAAGTTGAACATTGAAATTAAGATACCTATTGCTGAAGAAAAGCTTTCTTGCAAAACTGGTTATCTAACTGACTGAAAGGCTATGTTTGTTTGTTTGTTTGTCTGTACGTTCGTTTATTTGTTTGGTTCTTTGCTTGCTTATTCGTTTGCTTGTTTGTTTATTTATTTGTTTTTTGTTTATTTGTTTGTTTGTTTGTCTGTATGTCTGTCTGGTTACCTGTCTTCTGTTTCTCTGCCTGCCCGTTTGCTTGCTTGCTTGCTTGCCTGCCAGTCTGTCTGTCTGGTCTGCGTGCCTCTCTATCTGCCTGCTTCACTGCCAGGATACCTGTCTGTTTGTCTGTCCGTCCGTCTGTCAGTTTGCTTGCTTATTTGTTAGTTAGTTTTTGTTTTGGTAGGTTATTGGTTTCATTACCAGTTTAGCTTATCAGCAAGTCAATTGCTTTGTTAGTGAATGTTGTTCAGTGAGTGGTGATTGCTGATTGAGTGACTGACTGATAGACGATTAATCAATTATTAGTCAGTTGATCAGTTAATTGGTAAGTCAGTCAGCAAGCTAATTATGTAGACGGTTAGAAGTTTTACTGAATCATCAATAAGCTTTTTGCGTGCTTTACTTTAACTAAATTTTGTACATTTTTGCTTTAATCAGTTAAAGCTAAAAAGCAAATGGGCGCACCTGCATCATGGCTGCCACGATTCTACGCGTTTCCATAAATATAATTTCATCATTCCAGCCTTTGATTTTCATCTTGTGGAATTTGCCTGCAATTCGGTTGTGTTCGCGAACCCACAAAGTGTGCATGGCTGTCAAACCAAATTGCTCATTTATCCTCACATCACCTGCACAAGAGGCAAAACTTTATCAGAGACAATCGCAAAACAATATTACTAATTTCTGACTACATGTATTATCAACTTCGCCGTGGTAGTTTCTTTATCATCATCAATACCTTCATTGTGTTTCTCTGCACCATCTTCGTTCTCCTTGTTACCGTCATCGTACCATTATCATCGTCGTCGTCATCATCATAATCATTGTCATCATCGTTGTCATTTATCACCGTCATAGCAAACATGACCAACATTAATGACAACAATGATGTGATTATTATAATTATATTTTTTTATTTCAGGTTAAAGGATCACGTATTATCACACCATCTCTCCACCATCTTCCTTCTCTTCCACATCATTCTTATCATAAGCAGCAGCAACAGCGCTACCACAACCACCACCATCACCATCATTAGCATCAACGTCACCGTCGTCATCATCACTACCATATTTACATGCACATTCACAGACACAACTAAAATAAAAGTAATATAATTATAATAAAAATGCTCTCAAAACCTGGAAGCAGTGGCAACAACAACAGCGGCAGTAGCAACGGAACGACAGAAGTGATACGCTAGTAACAGTGCAATAACAGCAGTATCAACAGCAATAATAGCAGTAACGATTGCAGCAGCAAGCAAAGATGGTATACCTGCAATGAAACATGGTGTGCCTGAACAAAACTGCCCTCCAGCCAACGGGAAGTCACCTTTTTCGACATCAGTATAAACCAAAAGCTGTCCTGAAATATCATGCATTGATTAATGTGTCATTCTAAAATCGCGTTTTTATTTTAGCTGCGTGAAATTATACTTTAATTCAGAATTGTTTAGTCTAGATATAACTAGAAATAGCGGGCGTGTAATTTTATAAACTACACACTTATTGAAGCCTTTCTGGCTGAAAACACTTTTCTAAAGAAAACTGCTCATTCTGTACCTTTCTTAAAACTTCTTAGACTATCCGCCCATTCCTTGCTGCTTCCATAAACTTGGGATCCATCTATATAAGCTGTTATTTCATTTATCTGAGCACGTGGTCCCGTGCCTAAATAGAGAATATAGATATATAATTATCAGCAATTGACTTGCTTTGTTTAAAATTCTGAACTTAATATACATTTTAGAAACCAGACAGTAATATAAACACCATAAAAATTAATTTAACGTCCGGTAAACACATTAAAAACGTCCACGCAACTTCAACGCCTACTGGTGTCGAAACAATCAGGATTTCGACGCCTGCGAAAGCAAATCAAATTGGAGCCTGCAGTTTGTTATCTTTATTAGTTTTTCTATGGTAGGCTAACCCTTTCATGATCAGGAAAAAAGGTGTCGTGACAGTTTTAATATTTGCCTTTGAATCTCTATAACACAGTTGGTATAACATCTGTTTATTTGAACTACAGCAAAAAAAGTTCTATGGAAGCATAAAAATTCCAAATATTTAGACTTTTTAGAGGGGTTGAATACAGTTTCAGCAAGGAAACGTGTCCAACTTCAAATAATGGTACTTACGTTTTATTGATGTGACACGGTTACGACGAGTTAGACGCTCATACTACGTCCATATTACTCGAGTATTACTTATATGTGTATTGTGTTAGACATACCTGCATCAACACAGCGAGCATTCATTGATCGTGCCAAGTCGATACATTTAACCGAGTCATAGATGATATCTGATGTATCAAGAGTTATTGGTAAGCATTCATCGTTGTCATCCTCGCAACAATCTACAAGAGAGCAAAGAGTAAAAAGATGAAGAACTCAGAGAACTGCAATCTCGTTTCAGGGCCACGCATCACAAGCTCGCTTTCTGGCGTTTATTTATTTATTTGGAGTGAGTAGTATAGATGTTTTGCCTCTGGCCGATTTCCCCGGGGGGTGGGGATTTCCCCGGGGGGGTGGGGAAAAACACCCCTAAAAAAGTGCGAAAATCCGGAAACACCCCTAAAAAAGTGAAGTGGCTCTATTGTCGTGCTAGTTAAGTGACCAATTTAAGGATTAGGAGTGACGGTTGGTCGACGGGCCACGCCCCCCTCGACTGCCGGGGGTGGGAACAAAAATCACCCCCCTAAAAAAGTGAAGTGGGTCTATTGTTGCGCTAGTTAAGTGCTCGATTTAAGGATTAGGAGTGACGGTTGGGACTCGCGCACGTTTTGGGGGGGTGCGCCCGGCGAGAACACCCCCCCCCCTCCGCGGTAAATGCAGTCGTCCGTTCGACATGCGCTCGCTGCGCACTTTGCTTGCTCCACCCTAATTGTGGCTAATCCGGTAATCGACTCTCGCCGCCTAGCTAGCTAGATAATGGGCTAAAAGATTTCTCTACCCACGTGCAGCAGTCTCGTCGTCGTCGCTAAATGGTTAGGATGTTCTTTTATGCGAGTCTAAATTGCCTTGCAATTTTTAAAAATTTTACCATACCCTCATCCGGGTTAGAATGTTCTTTTATGCGCGTCTAAGTTGCAATACAATTTTTAAAAATTTTATCCTACCTTTATCCGAGATGGATGGATGCCGTCGTCGAAAAGCCTTCTTCGCTCCATCCAATGCGGTCGCATCGTGCAACATACAGTCTACTCACACGCGCACACACCGCCGAGCACGATTGTTAGCACGGGCCGACCATTAGCACGAACGTTACCGCGTGTAACATACAGTCTACTCACGCGTCGCCGAGCATGATTAATTTCTGGGTTTCTTTATTTTTTTGTCAACTGTATCCAACGATGATGATGATGACGACGACGATGATGATGATGATGATGCGGTATTACCTAAAGCAGAGTCTGATCTTTGGTCGTCATCCACTTTTTTATCCGACAGAACAATAATAACTAATGTTAGTTAAAATTATCTTTTCATTTTGTAAAAATCTTTCTATCTGTACTAACTTGCATGTTTAAACCCGCAACGAATGCACTCATCTGATCAGACGCCAAGGCAGGCACGTGTCTATTTTGTAAAAATCTTTCTATCTGTACTAACTCGCATGTTTAAACCCGCAACGAATGCTCTCATCTGATCAGACGCCAAGGCGGGCACGTGTCTATTGCTTAATCCGGTAATTGACTCGACTACCTAGCTAATGAGGGCTTAATCCGTTAATTGACTTGCGAGACGTGACACCCGCGACTATTTAAGTGCGTGTACCTGTTTTTAAAAAAAAAGCCCGTTGGAATGTACAGCAAGCAGACAGTAGGACAGCTGCCGTCTAGATAAAATTGAATGCCTGCAGCCTTCTAGTCTGCACGAATTTCAACGAGTCAGTATTTTTTAGGTGAGGATATATATATAATCCCAAAAACTCACAAGTTGCATTAGCCACATTTTTATTGAAAGATTTCTTTTTTGACAATAGGGTATTTAAAATTTTACTTTTATCTAGACTAGATGTACAAAGAGAAATAAAAACTGAGGCGCTTTACTATTAGACTAAAATTGCCAGAGACTGAAGTGTATTTACTTTTTAAAATATTCATTTATCTTTATCCCGATGGGGTGTACCTTTACTATTTAAAAAATATTCATTTATCTTTATCCTGGTCGGATGCTTTCTTCCGGTTGACAAAAACGAGGTTGGGTGGGGGACCCATGCTCGTTGATGACGCCGTTATTGCTGTTGTTGCTGACGATGTTGTT
>JAQGDQ010000482.1:21248-169938 GCA_030141605.1 Tubiluchus corallicola | reverse complement strand
AATTTTTGAAACTGAGTTCTAACAACGCATTCTTCATTTTCATGAAAGAGCAAAATAAACAACATTTATTTGTCTGGCGTAGATTTACATGAGACATTAGCGTTAATTATGCTGTTGTAGTGTATGTGATTTCGTTATGTCGGATGGTAACTTGGTGATGAAAATGTGACGTCATGAACGAACAGAAACAATTTCCAAACCTAGGGCATACGAAAAAACCGTTTTTTTATTTGCCAAACGCATTGAGGTAGATTTCTTTTCAAGTCTAAAACCAAAATTGCAGTAGCCCCAATGCTGCAGTTTACTGTATACTATTTCTAAGATAACACACTGTCCGTTTCTCCCTTCGAAACCTTTTTTTGACATGTTTAAACTGCTTTTTTTTATACTGGATGAATCTGTACATGGATGGATCTAGGAAGCAAATACAAAAGACTAGGCAGGTGTACTCTAAGTCGTGTCATTTTCTGTAGCTAGAGGGTGGCAGGGTGGCAGGGTGGCAGAAGTTTGGCAAAATAACGACGTGAAAATACGCGACTTGGGAACAGATTTTCACCGAGAAAAAAGGTTTAAATTGTTAACAAACTTAATCCAAATAATCGTACAAACTTAACAAGATTGTTCATAAAAATCAATAATCCTTTTATATGAATATTAATTTTCATTATTTTGGTTGGTATGTGTTTTCACATTGAACTAATGTATATGTGCATGTAATCTTATGTGTAATAACATTTAGCTATAACCACTTAATCTTGCACTGCATTTATGCACATATTATATATAACTGTATTTAATTTCTTCCTTCTATATTCGCATATAGCCAAGCCTAATCTTCATCCCAATCTAGGATACAAACCTGTCAATCGAAAATTGGGTGGGTTATGGATTTTACTAAACAGTCTTGTTAAGTTTTGCACAATTGTTCGGGTTAAGTTTGTTAAAGGAAGACAGGATGATTTTTCATATACTACCACATTTTCAAGTAGGATAAAAGTATACATTTTAACACCAGAAATACTGCAAAACCGTTTTTTGATAATTAGATAATAGATTAAAAACTTAATTAACGGCAGGCGAGCCCAACTATTGCTAACATCACAAACTAACATAATTTTCAACAGCAAAAATATACCACGAGCGTATTGCAGCGTGTTTGCGAGAGCGAAAATTGAAGTACAGTGCTATTGTAAGATATTCAGTGTGTTGTACTAAAACTAGGCAAGTTTTAAGATAAAAATTCAAATTTCACATTTGCCACACTCTGTGCTCACGCATGAGCTGTCGAACGTGGGTACTTCGTTAAAAACTAACACATCTGAACTAAGAGGTACATCACCTGTTCTTTGTTCAACGCGTTTTCGAAATGCCCGTCTAACTAGCGAATGGCGAAATCCAAGTAACAGCGAAAAACTAGTGGCGCAAACGTGAAATTGTGTTTGTGTGACATTAACTCTTTCACGTAAGTCCTTCTTTAAAAAACAGTATGTTTTCTTTCAATATTTTAAAGAGTAGATTGTTTTGACCACAGTTTAAGATTGGGTCCAGTTTTGTTTTAATAACCTTGTTACGTTTTGTACAATTACTTGGATGAAGTTTCTTAACAATTTAAACCTTTTTTCTCTGTGCAAATCTGTTCCCAAGTCGTGTATTTTTGCTTCGTCATTTTTCTAAACTAGTACCACGCTCTAGATGCAGAAAATGTGACCACCTAGAATACACGTACCTAATTCTACTCGTAATTACTTCCTGGATCTATCCATGTATATTCGGTAGTATAAAAAGCAGTTAAAAGATTTGCAGAAAAGGTAACGACAAGAAAAACAGCTAGGCAGTGTAAAGCTAATTGTGCTGTCTTAAACTAGCATAATAATAATAATAATAATAATAATAATAATAATAATAATAATAATAATAATAATAATAATAATAATAATAATAATAATAATAATAATATAATAATAATAATATTAGTAATGATGGTGATGGTGGTGATGATGATGATGATGATGATGATAGTAATAATAACAACAGCAACAATAATAATGATAACAATAATAATAATGATGATGATGGTGACGATGATGATGATGACGATGATAATAATAATAATAATAATAATAATAATATTAATAACAATAGCAATAATAACAACAACAACAACAACAACAATAATAATAATAATAATAATTATAAAATTAATGATTTTAAAAGCACAAAATTATATTAAGTGTAAATAGTACCAATCTTATAAGATTTTTAGTCATCTTAAAATTAAATAATGTAATGTAAATTAAAGAAAACTAAGATAAATAAGTTAAACTGCAGCATTGATGCTACTACGTATTATTTTTGGTATCTAAAAGTGTTGGATAAACAAAAGAAAACCGTTCTTTCACATGACTGGAGACTGGAAAATGTTTTCATTCGTTCGCAGCATTACTTTAGATAGACCATGCACTTCAACAATGCTAATATACACCGAATTCGCGTGCGCACTCAAGTTAATTTCGTTTTGTTCATCAACTGCTTCTACACAATTTTCACGCGATGTTCCAATTATGGTAATAATTATCACATTTTCAATTCCCGATTCTTCAAATGTTAATGTAAAAGAAAAATTAATTATATTTTCATAAATTTGTGAAAGACAGGTTTATTTATAAGCAATAGTGACCTATCAGCATAAATTAACTCCTTCATTTTCTGCGTGTCTTTTTAGTGCACGTGAAGCATTAGAGAAGTAATTACTGCTGAAAATATTGAGTGAAGCCATACTAAATACGTGACTAAAGAAACCACATGATAATTGTTGAAGGATTTACCGCAGAGAAAAGCCCAAATGATTGATGTATGCATGCCACTCTTTTCCATCCTTGTTTCACTATAAATTCTACATGAGCCGAGTTTTTAGCACTTTCCGGACCGACGGCACGAAAGAATCTCGGAAATAGTTTTTTGTTTGAGAGATTCGGCGAAGCTGCTCCCATTCCACACTACAAAAATAAATAGTTTACTAGTTTGTTAATTATTTAAGTACTTAGTTATTCAGGCGTTATTAAAAAGTTGCACTTTAGGTTTGTACGTTGTGTGCTCGTTTGTTAAACTGCTTATTTGTTTCGCTTGTTCGTTCGCTCGTTTGTTCGTTCATTTGTTCGTTCATTCATTCATTCATTCACTCATTCATCCATTCATTCATTCGCTCATTAATTAATTAATTAATTCATTCATTCATTCATTCAATAATTCATTTTGTTTTTTCTTCGTTCGAATGCACCCCATTTCGATCATTACGATGCCTGATTTACAAGAAGGAACAATAAAAAAGATGGAATGTTGCCATTTGAACATGGAAGAGCGCACGGCTTTTATTATTTTCGGTGAAAGCAAGCAAAATTCTCGCTATCAAGAAACCACCCAATGTCCCAATAAAAGTACATGTATGTACTTAAGCAGTACATTACCATAATAATATTCCAAAAGTGAACTGTTTGCCCAGTTGCTTCGCTGACAAGAAACCACCCAATGTCCCAATAAAACTACATGTATGTACTTAAGCAGTACATTACCATAATAATATTCCAAAAGTGAACTGTTTGCGCAGTTGCTTCGCTGACAAGAAACCACCCAATGTCCCAATAAAAGTACATGTATGTACTTAAGCAGTACATTACCATAATAATATTCCAAAAGTGAACTGTTTGCTCAGTTGCCTCGCTGACAAGAAACCACCCAATGTCCCAATAAAACTACATGTATGTACTTAAGCAGTACATTACCATAATAATATTCCAAAAGTGAACTGTTTGCGCAGTTGCTTCGCTGACAAGAAACCACCCAATGTCCCAATAAAAGTACATCTATGTACTTAAGCAGTACATTACCATAATAATATTCCAAAAGTGAACTGTTTGCGCAGTTGCTTCGCTGACAAGAAACCACCCAATGTCCCAATAAAAGTACATGTATGTACTTAAGCAGTACATTACCATAATAATATTCCAAAAGTGAACTGTTTGCCCAGTTGCCTCGCTGACTGGACTATAAGGATCTCCTAGAACTGCTAATTTAACAGGTTCTTCATGCAGCATCTCATACATAACATGAACAGCTCTCCCAGGTGTACACTAAAAACAAAAAGATCAAAGAAATATACAATAGCGCAGAACCGGCTACCGGATACTATGGAGATAGTTCCCTGCAAAAATTCCTTATTCACATCACGTACCATGATTTGAAATGCAAACTTACTTTTTCATAATTTGGGTTATAGCAGCTAGACTACTTTATTTTTTAGTTCTAGACATTTATACAACATAGAAGAGGTAAATACTACCGGGTGGCTCAGAAAAAATGTGCCGAAGTTTAGACTACAATAATATGAGAAGCATAATGGAAATTCGATAGCATGATTTACAGTGCATTAACTTCTGGCGGTTGCGAGTTTGCAGGTTTAGTAGTTTTTAAATGGCTAAAGAAATTTGTATGTTAAAAAATTAAATGGCGGGACAATGTCAGCTACAATCATTGGTTCCTTGTCTGAAAAACAGCCACTTTCTCGTATAAAATATAACAGCCAATAAACGGCAACAAAGCAATACACAAGTCAGATGGGTTACATCATGGTTTTCACCACAGAAAATAAAGCATCGATATGGGTTTGTTGCCAAGGAAAATGAGACTTAATCCCTTCGATATAGGCACCTGGAATTCCCCATAATTGAAGAGAAAGTGTACAATGGTCGGACAGAACCGTTTAATGCATAGGAATTAAAGGCAAAACTTGCTGGGAGCTAACGCTATTTAAAGAAACGAGAAACTGCCTAATCTACGGAAAGAAAATGTCTTGTAATGAAAATGGACGATACATAAAGCACTTCCCGTAAATTTTAACATAGTTACACAAATTTGTTTCTGCAGTTTTGACTACATTTAAAAATGTGTATTTTTGGACAAGTTAGGGTGATGCCCTCATATTTTTAGTATTCACACATAAACATGCTCAACAGCTAAGTGGTTATTTCAAACTATTCTGTATCTTTTTTCTTATAATATGGTGAACAAAATCTAGAAACATTTTCTGCGCAATTTCATATCTCACCTTCGTGTCGTTCCAAACTAGATTAAGTCGGTATCCAGGCAGGACGTCTTCTCTTTCATTAATACGCTCCAAGGCCATATTGACGGTTATAATAAAGGCCTTACCAGCCTTGAAGAGGCCTTCCATGGGAAACAACGCCATAATGTATAAATCTTTCAGTTGTTTACCATCTTTGTTCAAGGCGTTTGTGATGTTTAAGCTTTGCGGAAGGCAGAAATTACTCTGAAGCAGCAACAGTAACAACAACACAAACGTCTGAACTGGACTTCGCCACATACCCGTAATTCAGCCTTGATATTTACTGTTTTTAGATGAAAACGCGAACAACTTTTATATTTCAATTACGTCTTTTCTGAGTCCTTTTTAGTAAACAAACTGCCGAGTCTTTTTTTTAGTAAACAATCTGACTTCTGAACGAAACTGATTGCTAAATGTACTCTTGGTTTCACGCACAAAAAAAACCTAACGTACTTTTCACTTTTCCTATCTGCAACAGAAAAGGACAGGAGAAATATCTCTGCATTTAAGAAAAATAAAACAGCGCGTGTGGTTCAACTTTCAACTCGCGCATTTACAGATATGGCGTACATGCGCAAACATTTATGACATGTAAGTATATTGTTGTTGAAATCTATGATCTTGTGTAATACGTCCATTCTGGGCTTAATCGTCACGCATGTGTGCAGTGTATGTTAAATAAAGCGTTTTTAATATACCGTTTATTTTTAATATACCAATCTATCTATAAGAAAGGGCAGGAGACTAGATGACCCTATGGTCCCTTCCTGCCCTGTTCCATCGTTACAATTATTTAATATTTAACAAACGTTTGCTATAAAACTATATTGGAGAAAATAAATGTTATATATCTATGTCTATGTCTATGTCGTTTTTAAAGCAAAACCGGACCCAGTCTTAAACTGTAAGTCAAAACAATCTACTCTTTAAAATATTGAAAGGAAACGTGCTATTTTTTTTAAAAATGACTTACATGAAAGAATTATTACCAAACAAACACAATTTCACGTTCGCGCCACTAGTTTTCCGCTGTTACATACATTTCGTCATTCGCTAGTTACACGGGTACTAGTGCTAGCATTTCGGAAACGCATTGCACAGACAACAGGTGCTGTATTTCTCAGTTCAGATGTGTTAGTTTGTGACGAACTACGTACGCTCGACAGCTCATGCGTGAATTTTGATTTGAAAATTCGAATAATTGAAATTTGGATTTTTATCTTAAAACTTGCCTAGTTTTAGTACAACACACTGAATATCTTACAGCAGCAATGTACTTCAATTTTCGCTTTCCCAAACACGTGCAACACGCTCGTGGAATATCAGTGCTGTTGAAAATTATGTACGTTTGTGATGTCATCAATAGCTAGGCTCGCCCGCCATTAACTAAGTTTTTGATCTATTATTTAATTACGAGAAACGCTTTTGCAATATTAATCATGTTAAAATGTATAATTTTTCTCGGACTTGAAAATGGGGTGGTACATGAAAAATCATCCTGTCTTCCTTTGAGGTTTGCAATAAAAATGAAAACTTTTGTAGTACATAGACAAAGTTCAAATGTATTAGAAAACTAGGGTTAATTACAGGTTGTGACGAAAATTTTCGATTGCAGACGTCTGATTTTACAGTTATACAATAAAACTGCTGTGGGGGTGGGGTGTGGTGTAAATTACGATGCCTATATTATTAAAGAACTGAAAGTTACTTATAACACGTGTATAAGAGTTTAAAGCTATTTTCTTTGCCTTGTGATTACAGCGTTAAGTGGAATGTGTGTCAATTTGCAAATCAATTGGATCAATCTGGTAATATAATTAATATTTTGATACAATGTATTTCAATTCTGATATTGGTATGAATTCTCATATTTTAAGCAGATGGAGAACGATGCCATTTGTAAATACGTAATCATAACCAAGTATTATACTGCAACATAAATTTTGAAATACATAATTAGTGCATAAGTTACTGTATCAATTTCTTTACTGGTCTGCCTATTCATTACCTATTTGGCTTCTGTTAACTACTTAATTAGTGTATAATAGGCTCTTGGCTCTGCCAATATAAACTGGTTGTATGTTTGCAAATTTACCACTGATGATGATAGCAGTAGTCTGCCGAAACGTTTGGCATGATTTTAACTTTCTAACTTTGTAAAGTGAAAGTTTTAACAAAGTTGTGTTGTTTTAACTACAAATTTTAGGTAATCATATAGTAATTATGCTACAAGCTTAGTAAACAGTTCCAAAGTGGCTATGCATAATATTATTTCAGATATTGACACACTTATCACGCATTTGTCAAACACAACAACGTACATATTTCTTTCCATATATCTTTTATTGTTAAGTTGTCACTCTAAGATGGTTGTGAAGGGACCAAAACCTTGAATTTCTAAGACACTGATCAGGCTGATCGGGCAAAATTATATTACTTAGCATTACGCTTGCCTGCTCAAGTGTTACCAGAAAAGAAAATTCTTAACAATTTAAAATGTTCCCGCCAACTACTAAAATATCGCTGACTTACCTTCCCAGTGTGCACCACTGACACACAAAAACGTATTTTTAATTTTATTGACAATACATTGTAATTCATAATTTTGCTTGGTTTGTGAAGTGCGTGTTACGACTGCTTTGATTATATTTTCAAACTTCATGCAATGTTATCTAAGCACGTTTCAAATGACCTACTGTCAAAATGGCTGCACCTAACCATCATGGCGGGAGTTTAGATGTTCAAGTTCTATACGCCGTTACTGTTAACACAAGCGCTGTAGGCAATAAGGCAGCACGTAGGTGAATTTTTTGCTTTATGTAAGTAAAGAGTTTTCTTATGCTTTAAGCACACGCTGTGAGCAATCATCTGTAAGCCGGAAACCTTTTTTGCTTATATATAAAATTGAGAAATCAGCACAAGTGATTACAGGCTTTGTGCAAATCCGTGCATTTCGCTTAATGATTTCGTTTGCTTGCGCAAAAATATCATACTATTATACAATATTACGAAGAATGTGCGTGTGTTGTCTGTTTATGCGTGTCTCGACTGTTACACCTACAGCCTGTACAACTTTGTACGCTGATGGAGGTTGTTTAATATGATACAATCAATAAATTCAAATAAATCGATACAAACAACAAATTAGGTTCCCCACAATTAAAGCGCATACAGATTTACATCTTAAGGCGTATTTACACGGTGCGTTTTTGACGCATACACCTGAGTCATGCGTCCAAAACGCACCGTGTGAATAGGCCCTTAGCAAACAGGTAGTTGGACGCACGGGTTTTAACTTGAAAAAATTTAGCCTAATTTTAGAATTTTCTGGAAGTTGCCCGCCGCATCTCCAAAATGAATGTGAACGTAGGTTTCAACGTTCTATTGTTCTATTCAATGCGCGTTTATTTATCATTCTCTAATAGAACATTTAGGGCGAACGTAAAAATAAATACAAATAAAAAAACAACGTCCTCTTCAAGATGCGTTACCTTTGCAAAGGGGAGAGATTTATTCTGCATTAAAGCAGCAGCAACTTAAAATTTACAATTTAGTAGATTTACTATGAATATAACAGCGATTGCCAATTTACATAGAAAGCATTAAAGCTAAAAAACCCTCCACTTGCATAAAGTTTAAAAAATCGTCTTGAAATTTTATAACACTTACATACTGTCCTTTTGCACGACTTGCGTCAGTAGTAACGCTGTATAAACATGTAAATTTAAACTCTCGTGATGACCGTTAGACGCAGCCATTTTGACGATAAGTCATTTGAAACAAGTTTAAATAACACGGAGTAAACTTTGAAAAAATATACAAGCAGTCGTAGCGCACACGTCACTAAGCAAAGTTTTATACTACTGTATCTTCTCAATAAGATTAAAAATACCCTTTTTTAGTTTGTGAGTGGTGTTCCCTGGAGGTGAGTCAACGACATGTTGCCAATTGGTGAAAACATTTTAAATAATTAATAATTTTTTCTAGCTACGTAACTCTTTCAAGCAGGTATGCGAAACGCTAAGTAATATAACTTTGCATGGATAGTTTTTTTGGGACATATTTTAACATTTCTTTTTCTTCCCCCGATTTACATTGTGCGTATATGACGTCATGTAACGGCGCGGTCGGAACAGTATTGTGGGAGATTTAAAATGAAAACAAACAAAAAATCCTTTCAACACGAGTACGATATACGCATAAAATTTCTGTAAAGTGATATAATTTTTAAGGTGTTCTGAAACCTACTTTAGGTACCCCTTTTCTTGACCTTTAACATATATTTTTTGCTAAGGCTACTGGTACAACACTAGGAAGAAAATCTTGTGCTGGTGCTGCCCAGATTAATGGCAACTCTTTGAGTTTTCATCAATAACATAATATTTAGTTGCTGAACTACTTCAGAATGCAGTGGTAAACATATTATAAACATACTACATATATACTGCTGCTACTACCACGACGACTACTACTACTACTACCATTACTGCTGCCACTACCACTACTACTACTACTACTAACCTACTACTACTAACCTACTACTGCTGCTGCTGCTGCCGCCGCCACTACTACTGCCGCTACTACAGCTGCTGCTACTACCACTACTACTACTACTACTACTATCTTTGGCGGGGCCTTTGCTAGTCTATTATATTAATATTCTTGGCTATATATTATATTATATATAAGATTCGAGGCTACAGCTTCGACGACGGCACCATTTGCGCCGATCTATACATCAAACGAAAGGTCTCGATCTAGTGTCGTCTCATTCATAAATGGCCATTTTCGGCCGTTTTTTGAAAAAGTTATACGGCTGAGATGTAGAGAACGGGAATGGGCCGAGGGTGGTGCTGGGTATGGATAGATAGCCCGTTCAGCGATGGGTGTAGTAGGCATATTTAGAATTCGCGAGAGGGCCACGGCGCCCCGCAACGGGCATTTTCCCGGACCCAAGTCGCGATTTTTTCGAAATTTTGACCAAACAGCATGCGGGAAAAACGTTCTAGCGGCGCCTGGTGAGACTCTCGGAAGGAGATATACGGCTCTTTAGAAAGAGGAAGAACGGGGCTACACGATGATGTGGGCTATATGTTAGGACAGGTCCACCGAGAGGAGTACCGACGAGTTAATTAGATGTTCTATTTTCGGCAATTTTCGCTTAGAAAACTGCTGACGCAAAGGCATTGTTGTGACGTCATCCATTGTATAATCTTATAGCTTTAATTCAGCAAAAAGCTGCTACAGGCTTTGCGTTAGTTAAACAAACTGTAGGCATGATGTTACGGGCTTTGCGTTATAAATGTGGACTAGGTAGGATGTTCGCGTATTATTGATTATACGTGGTTTTTTACGCAAAATCTTTTGCGGGGCCTTTGCTATTTATTATATTATAGCACATAGTTTCAACTTTGTGAAAAATGTTTGGAATGGTTTTGTTGTAATGCTGTGCTGTTGGTGCTTGTGCTATAGGTGTCGTCATCGTTGCCACCACCATCATCATCATCATCATTAACATCATGATCACCACGTGAGGTGGTGGATTTGATGTGGTGTGGTGGTGGTGTGCTTTGTGTGTTGTGCTATGAATGGTGTGGTGGGGTGATAGGGTGTGTGGTGTGGGTAGTGTGGTATGGAGTGGGTGGCGTGGTGTGTGGGTGGGTGTTGTGGTGCAGTGTGGTGTTATGGTGTGGTGCAGTGTGGTGTGATGTGGTGGAGCATTATGGTGTGGGTGGTGTGGTGTGTGGGTGGTGCAGTGGTATGGTGTGGTGCAGTGTGGTGTGATGTGGTGGAGTCGTATGGTGTGCGTGGTGTGGTGTGTGTGTGGGTGGTGCGGTGTGCTGCAGTGGTATGGTGTGGTGTGATGTGGTGGAGTGGTATGGTGTGTGTGGTGTGGTGCAGTGTGGTGTTATGGTGTGGTGCTGTGCGATGTGATGTGGTGGAGTATTATGGTGTGGGTGGTGTGGTGTGTGGGTGGTGCAGTGGTATTGTGTGGTGCAGTCTGGTGGAGTGGTATGGTGTGGGTGGTGTGGTGTGTGGGTGGTGCGGTGTGGTGCAGTGGTATGGTGTGGTGTGATGTGGTGGAGTCGTATGGTGTGGGTGGTGTGGTGTGTGTGTGGGTGGTGCAGTGTGCTGCAGTGGTATGGTGTGGTGTGATGTGGTGGAGTGGTATGGTGTGGGTGGTGTGGTGCAGTGTGGTGTTATGGTGTGGTGCTGTGCAGTGTGATGTGGTGGAGTATTATGGTGTGTGGGTGGTGCAGTGGTATTGTGAGATGCAGTCTGGTGGAGTGGTATGGTGTGGGTGGTGTGGTGTGGTGCAGTGTGGTGTTAGGGTGTGGTGCTGTGCGGTGTGATGTGGTGGAGTATTATGGTGTGGGTGGTGTGGTGTGTAGGTGGTATGGTGTGGTGGTATTGTGTGGTGCAGTGTGGTGCGATGAGGTGGAGTGGTATGGTGTGGTGCAGTGTGGTGTGATGAGGTGGAGTGGTGTGGTGTGGGTTGTGTGTTGATTTGTGCACAAAATTCTTTTTGTGGGGTTTGGCTAGTCTGTTATATTAATATTCTTGGTATGGGCTTTATATATAAGATTCGAGGCTACAGCTCCGACGAGGGCACCATTTGCGGCGATCTATATATCAAACGAAAGGTCTCGATCTAGTGTCGTCTCATTGGGGGTTTATTTTTTGAATCGGGCCCACCGGGAGGAGGGGGGCGAAAAACCTCCAAAAATGGCCCTTTTTCGGCCGTTTTTTGCAAAAGTTATACGGCTGAGATGTAAAGAACGGGAACGGGCCGAGGAGGGTGCTGGGTGTGGATAGATAGCCCGTTCAGCGGTGGGTGTAGTAGGCATATTTAGAATTCGCGAGAGGGCCAGGGCGCCCCGCAACGGGCGTTTTCCCGGACCCAACTCGCGATTTTTTCGAAATTTTGACCAAACAGCATGCGGGAAAAACGTTCTAGCGTCGCCCGGTGGGACTCTCGGAAGGAGATATATAGCTCTTTACAAAGAGGAAGGACAGGGCTACACGATGATGTTATATTTTAGGGCACGTCCACCGAGGAGTATCAACGAGTTAATAACATGTTCCATTTTCGGCAATTTTCGCTTAGAAAACTGCTGACGCATTCCATTGTTCTGGCGTCATCCATTGTACTCTGCCTATAACTTTAATTCAATAAACGCTGCCTGCTGTACTCTGTCTATAACTTTAATTCAGTAAAAAGCTGCTACAGGCTTTGCGTTAGATAAACAAACAGTAGGCTAGATGTTACGGGCTTTGTGTTATAAATGAGGACTGTGTAGGATGTTCGCGTGTTATTGATTATACGTGGTTTTTACGCAAAATCTTTTGCGGGGCCTTTGCTAGTAGTAATTAAATTGCCATCAATTCACTTTTTATTCATGCGGCTATTTGCTCTATAAATTATTCATAAAATTATAAAATACTAACAGCATTTATTTACTTAATTACATTCTTATAAATACTTACTCATTTATCTATTATTGGTTCTATTTGTCTATTATTATTATTATTTATTCATACATGTTCACTACTTGAATAAATTTTGTCTCAGCTGTACTATTTTAATAAAAGAAAATTTTTTATGATAGTCAATGAGTGGATAATATTAAGTGTATTTTTGAAGTGTAGGTTAATTATGTTTTACTACATTTGATGAGACATTTACTAGTGTTTAAAAGTGCTACTAAACACATTTAGTTCATTTTGATTGGTATAATACTTGAGTGGTTACCAATCTGCCTAGATGTGGATGAGAGATTTACTTTTTCACCTTTTGCTATTGTTGACGATATCACATGTATTATATTAATTTGTAGATTGATGATGGTTTTCCAACGGAGAATGAATCTCATCATGCAATGGTGCCAAGCACCCAGCCATTCATTCTTGATGAATGATGTGGAAAATGTATCAATCAGCGGATCTGATGTCTCCGATGTAGAAGTGGAATGAGCCAACTGGACGGGACGCTTTGACTTCCTCCTTTCCTTGCTGGGCTACTCGGTTGGGTTTGGGAATGTTTGGTGGTTCTTGTACTTTTGCTATCAGAATGGCAGAGGTTCGTATAGAGTATAATGTAGTGCCAGTCGTGTAACTGTAATGTAGCATAAGCCTGAACTTGTACATGGTAACTGTTCGTAATTATAACAAGCCTATCCAATGCGTCACATCATTGAGTCCAAACTTCATGGTCATATCACAAACAAGTATGAAATTGGACTTCATGCCGTCCAACTTTGCCAACCACATTGTAATTGGCTGCATAAACAGCAACGGCAACGACATCGGCAACATCAATGACAACGACAACATCAACGACAACAACAACAATACACTGCCAGAAAGCCTGAAACTGAGAGAGAAAATAAATATACTATAAACCATTCTGTGGAACGTTCAACAAGACAAACCTCATACATACAGTAATTTTTGATTGCCCCTCAGCCACAATGAAGACGACGCGTGACACGACCGATCACTTGGGAAGTTATATTAGCGAGCTTAAGCGAGCAGGTAATCGTTTGTTTCACAAATGCATTAGGATAATGAGTAGCGAACGAAAAATAAGAAGCATTTGACCGCATTTCATGATACCAGCACATTTAGATTAGATGAATTTAGGTCGATTATTATCAATTGTATTAAAATTTAAGAGTATGTCCCAAAGAGTATGTGCATACAAAGTTATTTTACTCAGCGTTACGTTTACTTATTTGAAAGATTTGTATAATTGGAAAAGAAAATTCTTAATAATTTCAAATATTCGCGCTACCAAGTCCTGGTAAAGCAGCACTGCGTAGCCATCCCAGTGTGCATCACTGGCTCACCAACAAACACATCATTGATGTTATTGACAATACAACATAATTTCTGTTTTTATTTTCAGTTAGTGACGCGTGCACTACGAATGCTCCGATTAATTTTTCAAACTTTATTCAGTCTTATCTACACTTGTTTTCAAATGACTTATCGTCAAAATCGTCATTACGGGAGTTTAAATTTACATGTTTATACAGCGTTACAGCCGACGCAAGTCCTGTATGCAAAAAGGCAGTAAGTGCAAGTGGGGATTTTCTTGTTTGGTGGTGGTGATTGTGGTGGTGGTGGTGGTTGTGGTGGTGGTGATTGTGGTGGTGGTGATTGTGGTGGCGGTGATCGTGGTGGCGGTGGTTAGTGGTGGTGGTAGTGGTGGTGGTGGTTAGTGGTGGTGGTGATAATTGTGGTGATGGTGGTGGTCGTCCACCACAACCACCACTACTGATCTTGTCCTGTCCTGTTGTAGCTGTATTCTACCGTCCAATTAATTATCATCAGACTAGTAACAGCAATTAAACCTCGCAGTTACAATTGCAGCACTATTATCTTCATCAACAGCATAATATTTCATTGTTGCTTTTCCTTCCATTATTATAAAATCATTGTCGAGAACAAGAATAAAATCTGGCATCAGGACGAAAATGAGAGATTTGTTTTGCTTCTTAGATCTCGCTTATTTTAGCTGAGAAAAGGTGAGAGAGTCGATGTATCCAGGGCCTATTTCAGGGGGGGGGGGGGTAAGTGGGGATACTTGCCCGGGGCCTCACCCTCCAGGGGGGCTTCGCGCCAAGGTAACATTTTTTTGCTTTATGCGAACATGCTGCCTCCTCTCTCCCTCTCTCTCTCTCTTGCCGCACTCGCGCCGTTTGTCAGTATTGACAAGTATTAAGGACTGGTCTTGAGAATAAAGCAGTTTTTCTTTCAATTGTTCTTTCCTTTAACAACTCTATAACTCCATATTTTCTCTTCGAAAATGTTTCTCCGGCATTCTAGCAGTTCAAAAATTTTCTGGGCGCCAACCAGGGTAGCGACCCCTCCCCCCGATGGGACCTCACACGCCCCACTTCCCCCGGGCCTCGCCTAGGCTGAAATAGACCCTGGATGTATCAAACTAAATTTTTTATTTGAAGTTTGTTCTTGAAAGGTATTAGTGCTTGACGTCCATTGCCGTGTCACCTGTATATTTTTGTAAATGAAGCAATAAACAAATGAGTTAAAACATCATGGTGTTCTTAGTTACATGATCACTTCATATATAATGACATAACAATGTAATGACTTCACAACATGGCCTGTAAATAAAACAATAAGTGTTGGTCAACATCACTAACAATAGATCATGATGGGATTCTTTGCTCCTGACACATTTAGTGTCTTTATTACATGAGGAAAACCGGCTCCTACACATGGGAAAAACTAACTTCCCAATAGTAAATCGGCTTTACAATTGAACTTGAAGCAATATTGGTCTGTTCGTGAGCAACTATCAATTACTGCTTGTAGGTTGTAGGATTCTCATTCCCCAGACAGTTCGGGTAAAAATCTTTAAACTTTTACATCAAGGTCCTCAGGGCATAAGAGCGTGCACGTCTAATCGTATACTGGCCTAAGATTACGAATGATATCGAGAATGTTGTCCGTTCATGTATAGATTGTGAACGAGCGCTTCCATCTCAAACGAAAGAGCCCATGATGAAGCACCCTCAAGCAAGTAGGCCATTCGAGGATGTTTCTGCTCATTTTGGATGTTATGCAGGATTTAAGTTCCTCATAGTTGTAAATCATTTTTCTAGTTGGCCTTCAATTTTTGAACTTAGTCGAAATTGTAATTCTTACAACCTTATTTATTATTTTATTTACTAAATATATCCACAATGATCATTACAGCATTGTACATAAAAGTATTTAATAATATATTGGTCATTATGTGCACAAGATGCCAAGCCGCAAATGACCCGTGGGGTACTCAGGAAGTAATTACTTGTTTAGAGTACCCCAAATGCATGTGGACTGAGTGTAATAGAAAAGAGCAGTAAAGGAGTAGAAGGAAAGGTTTATAGAGAATAGAAAGAAGGAGAAAGATGTGATGGTATCTGTATGAAGTAACATGAACTATAGAAATGTAAAAATTGACATAGCCAGCAACACAATGGATTCCGACAGGGACAGCAGTGTAATTAATCAAATTGATTTATTCCGTATAATTAGAAAAGATTTCATTTTTAAAATTTCTTTTGAAGTTATTTATAGATAAAGAATTTTTTATGTATTCGTTGATGTTATTCCAAAGTCTAGGGCCAGTGTTAGTGATGAAGTGCCTTGCCGCGTCAGTCCTGCAATACTTAATACGAAATTCGTTAAATCTTGTTGAGTAATGACTTACGTTAATAGATAATGGGTTTAAAAAGAAAGCGGGTTGAAGTTTATGTTTGGTTTTGTAGATGTACACAGCGGTATTCAGGTTCATTAGATCATTTAGCACTAGGATAGAATAACTCTTAAAAAGATTAAGACCTACATGTTCACGCTTGTTCAAATTAGCTATGAATCTTATAAATTTACGTTGTAGAGAGTTTAGTTTAACTAGAGTTGAAGGGTAGGTGTGCCCCCAAAGTATATTACAGTAGGTTAAGTATGGCAGTACTAGACAATTATAAAGAGTGATTAGGTGTTCTTTTGTAAAACAATGTTTAACCCGACTGATTAACCCGATGTTTTTAGCAACTTTCGAATGAATCATGTTTAAGTGTGGTTTCCAATCTAGGTGTTCATTTAACATAATACCTAGGAACTTCATTTGGCTTACTTGTTCTACAATAATACTGTTCATATTTATAGGTTTGTTACGAGCTCTGAATAAAATGTATTTAGTTTTAGTTGAGTTTAGTGCTAATTTATTGATTTTAAACCAGGCTGTAATTTTACCGAGTTCACTATTTAATAATGTTAGTGTCAAGTAACTTGCTAATGCTACGCTTTAGGTAGAGAAGAATAGAGCTAAATGCTATGTTTTAGGAAGAGAAAAATAGAGCTAAATGCTAAGTTTTAGGTAGAGAAAAAGTAGAGCTAGATGCTACGTTTTAGGTAGAGAAAATAGAGCTAAATGTTACGTTTTAGGTAGAGAAAAATAGAGCTAAATGCTACGTTTTAGGTAGAGAAAAGTAGAGCTAAATGCTACGTTTTAGGTAGAGAAAAGTAGAGCTAAATGCTACGTTTTAGGTAGAGAAAAGTAGAGCTAAATGCTACGTTTTAGGTAGAGAAAAGTAGAGCTAAATGCTACGTTTTAGGTAGAGAAAAATAGAGCTAAATGCTACGTTTTAGGTAGAGAAAAGTAGAGCTAAATGCTACGTTTTAGGTAGAGAAAAGTAGAGTTAAATGCTATGTATGAGCCATTGGCTACATTAAAGTAACGACTACATCAAAATGAACATGAGTGAAACAATTTACATAAACAGTACAAAATACAAATATAATGACTACATACCGATAATTGGTTACGTATTAACCTCGATAAGGAGGTGGAGTGTCATAACGCAATGTTACGTCACTTCAATCAAGCTAGAAAGAAGTTGCCAGATTCTAGATAAGCCTTCTGAGAAGGAAGCCTAAATGCAAGCGATTTCACGGCTAATTGAGTACAAAACTAGTTTACATAGAGCTGAATGTACACTATGTAAACAGGTTTAGAAAATATACTTGTAACCATGAGTAAAAACGTCTACTCGAGAAGCCTAGTTTTCGACAACAGCTCCTTGGCTTAGTAGAAGTGTTGTTATTATTTAGTTTTTACTATTTTGTCCCCCCCCTTTTTGTTACAAGTGCTGATAGTAAAACTTGTTACAGTGTTATTCTAGTGTTCTATTTTGTGTGTGCTAAATGACATGCTGTGAGAAGTACAATGCAATTATTCCCTTGCAATTAATTCATAGATAATTCATTATTAATTAAGATAACATTTGTAGTTAAGAGAATTTCATTAGTTAAATAATCAGTTACATTATCAAAAGAAAAACTATACAAGATAAATAGTCACAATATTGTAATGACTAAAATACGTTTGTATCTACAGCAGATATTGTGCAGCATTGTGGCTAAATAAAATTCGGCTCGTGACTTTGACACGCGTAGCCACACGATTTAGCCACACGTCTTGGTACGTGTCGCTTCTTGTAGGAGTAATGTTTTCAACTTGACATAAAACACACATTTTACAAAGTAGACCACATTTGCACTCACTGTATGCAAATTGTGGGTATCAGTTAGGAATGACATAAAAATGTAAATAATTTTTATTTAGATTCAAAGTAATAGTAGTATTAGTAATTTCAAATTAATTAATTTTTGTTATTTTACTGAAATTTAATAAATGTGGTAAATTTATTCCTCATCGTATTACGCACAAATTTCACGAGATAGCAATTTCCTCGCCACCTATCCAGAAATAGGAAACCCAACTTTGTTAAATAAAGAATCCGAGAAAAGCGTTTTCCCTGGGATGTAAGTCTGATACGTTTAACGTGTACGCGTCGGGCAATGACGCGTCAGTTGCTATGTGACGTCACTTTGTGACGTATGAATGCCGTTACTAAGTCACAGCATTCACCACAAATAACTGAAAGAGATAGCAGAAGTAAGAGAGATTAATGATGAATGTGAACAGTTTTATAAAAGTTGCATGGAGTGAGGAGCCGGTATTTGAAAGTAGAAGAAGAAGGTGTTGTTGTGTGAGGTTATTGAGATGGATTAGGAAGAAGATTACGAGGAGAAGGAATAGAGTAGGATGTGTGTTCGAGTTGCAGTTTAGTGTTGGAAAGGACGGAAGACAATGACAATGAAAGCAAAGAAGTGAGTAGTTCTTTCAGATTCATTTTATAAATAAAAAACACCAAACTGGTCAGACATTTGTTCATTTTGTTGCTGTCTTTGTTATCCATAGCTGGGTCCTCGGCAAATCATGTAATTCCCGTGACGTCTTTGCATGCCTTTGCAGATGATTGTCAGTTTTATCAAGGACATTGGATATATTTAATCCTACCCAACATCGAATGATGCAAGATTATTGTAGCTTTTCAAAAAACAGCCTTTTCTGTATGAGACTGCGACTTTTTCTGTAAGTGTGTATGAGACTTTGTCTGTACCGTTACAATTAGACAGGTGGTATCGTAAAGTAAGACGCGTCTCTCCCCCCCCCTCTCTCTTACACCAACACACACAAACGCTCACACTTTCTAGAAAATTACAAAATATATTCTGTTTTGGATGATGAGCTGTATTCTAAAGAAGAGATGATGGTCATCAACATTTGGAAAAGTTCAATAACATGAAGAGACGGTCACTATGAGCTAGAAATACCATTTAAAGGCAAACATCATGTTATTCCTTATAGCTTTCAGATGGCAGCAAAGCGGCTCAATGAGCTCAGAAGAAAATTCGGCATTCTTCATCAAAATTACACTGACAGAATCAACGACTTGCTAAGCAAGGGTCATGCAGAGCTAGTGGAGGAACAATCAGCAAGTTCTCCTACACATCTGACTTGGAATCTTTCTCATTTCCCAGTTTTTAACGAAAATAAACCAGATAAAACGTATTGTTTTTGATTGTGGTGCAGAGTGTGAAGATATCTCACTGAACAAATTGGCTTTGCAAGGTCCATACCTTACGAATAATTTGGTTGGTGTCCTCTATGTCCATCCATGCTAGCAGAAATACGTCAGATGTATCACTAAGTGTTTGTTCCGCCCAAGCATAGATATATGCTGAGGTTCATTTGCTGGCGTGAAAGAGAAATTGACCAGCCTCTTCAGATACTTAGAATGACCGTGCATCTTTTTGGATGGGTTTAGCCCCCCAGTGCAGCTTTATTTGCCTTGAAGCGCACTGCATTGGACTACCAATATAGCTTTGATAAAGAAACGATAGCAACTGTGCTTTACAATTTTTATGTGTCTAAAGTCAGTCGAAAATGTGGAGCAAGCATTGAAGCTAATTACTCAGCTAAAGCTGCTTTTACAGAAGGGTGAATTCTGCTTGACGAAATGGATGTCAAATGATAAAGGTGTTCTCGACACTATTCCAATTGAAGATAGTGGAAACGGTGTTAAAGATCAAACCTGTCACATGACACACTGCCGAATGAGCGTGCATTGGGGATAAGTTGGCAGATGGAGGCTGATATGCTAGGAGTCCATGTGAAACAGAAGGAGCATCAGAATACAAAATGTGAATTGCTTAGTTCTCTTTCCAGTATCAATGATCCCCTTGGAATGTGTGGCCCATTTGTTCTACAAGGAAAGAAACTGTTTCAAGAGGAATGTTGTTTACCAGACAAAATGTGGGACAGCAAGTTGGACGGCGCCATTGAGAAGAAATGGAAAGAAAAAAGCACAACATTAACAAATTTCAAGATTGAGAGATCATTCAAGCCTTGTGAGTTTGGCAAGGTAATATCCACAGAGCTTCATTATTTTTGTGACGCTTCTGAAAGTGCTTATGGTGTGGTAGTATTCATTCAGCAGAATGAGCTCAATGCTATCCACACTGCCTTTGTCATTGCAAAATCAAGGCTAACTCCAATGGAAGGACTGACTATTCCTCTCCTGGAGTTATGTGCAGCATCTCTTGTAGCTAAACTTGAAAAGCTGCTACGGAAAGAGCTTACCATCCACATTGACAGGTCCATATTTTGGACGGATAGTCTTATTATCCTGCACTACATACGAAATACTGTCAAGCGCTTTCATACCTTCGTGCAGAACAGGGTCACAAGCATTCTAGAGGACTCATCACCAGAGCAATGGAGATATGTCCCTTCTGAGGAAAATGCAGCTGACGACCTATCTCGAGGATGAAATGCTTATGCACTGTTAGAGTCGAAACCCTGGAAATTCAGGCCTAGATTTCTGACGCTACCAGAAAATGATTGGCCTCGAATTGATATGACTACACAGAAGGATTTATTGCAAGGTGACAAAGAAGTAAAGCACTCTCCAGTTGTTAATACCATAACAGCGACGACAATGGATAATACACAGCATAATGTCATAAATGATTTGATGAATCGTTATTCTTCGTTCTACAGGTTGACGAAAAGTGTTGCATGGTGTTAAAACAGTTCAAAACAGTGTTAAACAACAAAGTTGCCAAAAAGACTTCGAGTTTTCCCAATAAACTGACTGTTGTAGAACTGGACTATGCGAAGAAGAAATAATCAAGTATGTGCAGAAAGAGAGTTCGCCCAAAGAATATCAGAATGTTATTAAGTCTAGTTGTCTGGTGAAACTTGATCCATTCCTATGTGAAAAGCAACTTATTCGTGTAGGTGGCCGAATAAAGCATGCTGATGTCAACTTCAATGCTAGGCATCTAATTGTTTTACCAAAAGGACAAAAATTATCATGTTTAGTCATCCAAGATTTCCACACTATGCATGGACATGTTGGCAAACAGCATGTAATATCTTTGATCCGCCAGAAGTTTTGGATTTTTGGAATGCGTGGTATGATACTCAAGCTTTTAGCTGAGTGCAGACAACGTAGACTGCATAGAGCATTGCCACTGCACCAAAAGATACTGACTTGCCTGTAGACAGAGTGCAAAGCTCTGGAGTGTTTGCTACTGTGGGTACTGATTGCTTTGGTCCAATTATGGTAAAACGTGGTCGCTCAGAAGTAAAACGTTACGGCATCCTTTTTACATGCATGGCTAGCAGAAGCATCCATCTTGAAGTCTTGGTCACGATGACAACTGATTCGTTCATAAAAGCGCAAGACAGGTTTTGCTTCAGAAGAGGTAAACCTGACAAACTAATGTCTGACTATGGAAGTAATTTTCCTACTTCAGAAACACATTGATTGTGATTTTTGTCCTCCTCGGGCATCTCATATGGCAGGACCTTGGGAAGCGCTAATTAAAAGTGTTAAAAAAGTACTGCACTCAGCAGCACGTACTTGATAATGAGGGTTTGAGCACCTTATTCTGTACTGTTGAGAACATCATCAACACAAGGCCTCTGACCACAGCATCTGATCATCCGAATGATTATGATTCTTTAACACCTAACCACTTCCTTCTGATGGGCAGAAATGCTCCTCCAATATTTCCACTGGGTCAGTTTTCTGCAGCAGATGTTTATATAAAAAAGTGGCGACAGATACAATATCTTTCCAATGAATTTTGGAATCGCTGGAAATTAGAGTATTTGCCAAAGTTCCAACAACGTTTGAAATGGCACAGAGAAAAACAGAATCTCAAGGAGGATGACGTCGTTTTAGTTATGGATACAACTCAAAGGAACTGTTGGCTGCTTGGACGTGTTGTGAAAACCCACGTCAGTAAGGATGGTCTGGTGAGGAGTGTCACCTTAAACGCCCTATACACAAGTTGTGTTTCATTGAAGGTCAAATGATGAACGTGTGATTGTTTTTTTAGTTAGGTGATAAATGCTCGTGGAAACATTTATGGGTGAGGTTTTGTGCACAGACACGTTTCCCTGTTATACATACACGTATACCTGTTAAATTTGGTCTTGCCCCTTTAACTGTCATCAGTTATGTGACCAGGTAGTTGGCCAGGTTTCAAGTTGATATGATGTGAATGTTGTAAATTGATTTCTATTGCTTTTTGCAAGTTGTAAGTGCCAAAACTCAGAGAGACCACATGTAAGTGTCTAATTATCTTTATTGAACTGCTTTAAGCAGTTAGGGCTATTTCGCCGTTATTTTTTGTAGAATTATAGACGAAAATTTAGTAATTTACCTGTATCAAACTTATGTTTTTTCCTAAAAACTTATTGCTGTAATTTAGTATTACAGATAAAACGACAATTGCTGCATATTAAACATATTTGGATGTTCTGGAGTTTAAATGTAGTACTAAAGGTATTAGTGTTTGACGTCCATTGCCGTGGCTTTGCTAGATATAAACTGATTTGCTAGATATAAACTGTGGTGTACCTCAAGGATCAACTCTTGGGCCGCTGCTTTTCCTGATCTATATCAATGATCTTCCTCTTGCTACTAATTTTAACACTCGTCTTTTCGCTGATGATACAAGTCTCTTCCTTACATCTAATAACCTTTCAACTTTACAACATCGCACTAACAACGAACTAAAAAAGATTGATGACTGGATGAAAGCAAATAAATTAACTGTCAATTACACAAAAACTAAGTATATGTTAATCAGTAGGAACCTTTCACAACAAGACTCTTCCACTTTCGAACTCAAAATTGGCGACATAATTTTAACACAAAGTAGTAGTATAAAATACCTTGGGTTGCATATTGACAACAACATGAAGTGGTCTACCCATATATCCTCTACAGCAACAAAACTAAACAAAACAGCTGGTATTTTTGCAAAATTAAGACATTTTATTAATTTGCCTGTTTTGAAAATGATCTACCATGCATTAGTCTATCCGTACCTCCAATACTGTGTGTTGTCATGGTGGCAAACAAAAAAATACTTATTACAACCACTAATAACAGTTCAGAATAAAATAGTTAAATACATGACTTTTGCCAATTACAGAGACCATGCAACATCTTCATACATACACCTTAGTTTATTGAAAATAGATGATATTTATAATCTTGAATTATTTAAATTCATGTATAAGTATAATAACCGGCAGTTGCCTGAATTATATACTAACTACTTTACCTTAATCAAAGATGTTCACTCTCACTATACTAGGTCCTCAAGTATGGGACACTATTTTCAAACACGATTTAACACAGCGTATGGCTTAAATACCTTACAGCACAGTGGAGTTATTTTGTGGAATAGTGTACCCAATACAATCATTTCCTCTCCTTCTTTACATATAGCTACCAAACAATACAAGATATTTTTACTTAGTAAATATTCATTGGCGTAGAAAACTAGAGCTTTTTTTTCTCTTTTTGTGCACGTGTGTCTTTTTGCACTAATGTTTTTCTTTTACTAATGTTACTTTATTAGTAAAATGTATAAATCAATTTAAATGAATTATTCATTCATCGCAGTCTATATCAAAATCGTTTTTACATATTATGTTTCCTTGCTATTATTATATCATTTACTTTATTTCAAAATTATTTCAATATTCGTATCAAAATCGTAATTCCATATTATGTTTTTCTTATGTTTCCTTGCTATTATTACATCATTTACTTTATTTCAAAATTATTTCAATATTCATATCTAAATCGTAATTCCATATTATTTTTTTCTTATGTTTCCTTGCTATTATTACATCATTTACTTTATTTCAAAATTATTTCAATATTCATATCAAAATCGTAATTACATATTATGTTTTTCTAATGTTTCCTTTTTCATTGAGTCATCTAAAAAAGCACGCATAACTTTATTAATTTTTTCATTTAAATAAGGTGAGTGTGTTAATGACCGTATGGTCGTACACTCACCTCACACTACTCAAATTATTTTATTTATTGTTTATTTATGTGTATAATAATGTATTTTGATGTGTGGAATAAAATTCATAGTTCATAGTTCATAGTGGCACCTGTATATTTTTGTAAATGAAAGCAATAAACAAATGAGTTAAAACATCTTGGTCTTCTTAGTTACATGATCACTTCATATATAATGACATAACAATGTAATGACTTCACAACATGACCTGTAAATAAAACAATAAGTGTTGGCCAACGTCACTAACAATAGATCATCATGGGATTCTTTACTCCTGACACATTTAGTGTCTTTATTATGAGGAAAACCGGCTCCTACACATGGGAAAAACTAACTTCCTTTAACTAGAGACCGTGACGTGTTAAAATTGTTATTGTTGAAATGTATGTTACTTTTTAATATGTTGATAATGTAAACAATTTTGTAATGAATTGTACATATAAATAGAGGTAGGTAATAGAAGAATTATAATGAAAAAACAAATTCGAGAAAATAACTACCGCCGAGGCACGAACCGGCCATCTATTGACCAAAACCAATCTACATTTGATTACCCGGGACCAGCAGATACCCATCGTATTTCACTATAACTAGAATAAATTTTTGTAGTTTATTTTGCTTTTACTTATCTACTAGTTTGTCGTTTGCCTATGTAAAATGGCTGCTTTACATTCAACTGCCTGTCTAAACTATACAATTACCCACACTCAAGAAATTAGTTCGTGAAGAGGATTAAGGTTACAATTAGGGTTAGAGTTAGGGTGTGGATTAGGGTTTTGGTTAAGCAAGGCTAGGGTTAGCATATTCAAATTGTGCGTAATCTCCTTTCAATTGCCTTATATGGTTAAGACAAGTTATGTATAAGTCTGCGTTTTCACTGCGGCCCACAGACACAGATTTTTTTTGTATGGTTAGCACAGAAAAAAATTGATACAATGGCCCGCCTTTGAATACCATAGTTTTACGTGTTTGTCGTTTCCACTTCGTTCACATTGCGGAAAGCCACGTATACGCCTGGATCCGCACTTTTGTTCAACCTTTTTAGTGCGGACAGACAAGCTCATTTTTATAATGGAGGACGAACACGCTGTGGAAATCAGACATGCTTTATACGATAAAACTAATCCCAAATGCAGGCACAGGGATTTTACAAGACAGCGGTGGGCCGAAGTGGCCTTACAACTCAATACTGAAGGTAGAATAATCAATAATAATTAAAATTAGATATTAACTATGTGATGGCGCACATATATTTCTTGATTATTTTTGTCAGGATTGTGAACCTAATTAATTAATTAGGCTTGAAACAAGAAAAACAAAATTTAGTATATTGTAAAATGGAAAAAAAGCTCTTGCACACTAACAAAAGGTTACTCTTAGTGGTCACTTTAACTTGCTCTTCTTTTCGCAGTGTGACCCGGTACTTTGGGATAACCGCTATTTCTGAAGCAACATTCCTGGCCTGTACAGCTCTCCTGCAGCTCTCATAGATAAAAGCATTTCTGCAGAAGCCAATCTTGACAAGCAGTTGATGGAGAATGATACCTGGTCAGTCGAGTGACCAACAAACATTGCGCTATTGCGTTCTTAATAGACATAATATTGTAAAATAAAAAAAAGCTCTTGCACACTAACAAAAAGTTACTTATAGTGATAACTTTAACTTGCTCTTCTTCTTTTCGCACTGTGACCCGGTACTTTGGGATAACCGCTATTTCTGAAGCAACATTCCTGGCCTGTACAGCTCTCCTGCAGCTCTCATAGATGAAAGCATTTCTGGGGAAGCCTTGAGTATTTTTGTCAGGATTGTGAACCTAATTATTTAATTAGGCTCGAAACAAGAAAAACAAAATTTAGTATATTGTAAAATGGAAAAAAAGCTCTTGCACACTAACAAAAAGTTACTTTTAGTGATCACTTTAACTTGCTCTTCTTTTCGCAGTGTGACCCGGTACTTTGGGATAACCGCTATTTCTGAAGCAATATTCCTGGATTGTACAGCTCCCCTGCAGCTCTCATAGATAAAAGCATTTCTGCAGAAGCCAATCTTGACAAGCAGTTGATGGAGAATGATACCTGGTCAGTCGAGTGACCAGCAAACATTGCGCTATTGTTCTTAATAGACATAATATTGTAAAATGAAAAAAAGCTCTTGCACATAAACAAAAAGTTACTTTTAGTGGTCACTTTAACTTGCTCCTCTTCTTTTCTCAGTGTGACCTGGTACTGTGGGATGCACGCCATTTCTGGGGCAATATTCCTGGATTATACAGCTCTCCTGCAGCTCTCATAAATAAAAGCATTTGTGGGGAAGCTTGATTATTTTTGTCAGGATTGTGAACCTAATTATTTAATTAGGCTCGAAACAAGAAAAACAAAATTTAATATATTGTAAAATGGAAAAAAAGCTCTTGCACATAAACAAAAAGTTACTCTTAGTGATAACTTTAACTTGCTCTTCTTCTTTTCGCAGTGTGACCCGGTACTTTGGGATAACCGCTATTTCTGAAGCAATATTCCTGGATTGTACAGCTCCCCTGCAGCTCTCATAGATAAAAGCATTTCTGCAGAAGCCAATCTTGACAAGCAGTTGATGGAGAATGATACCTGGTCAGTCGAGTGACCAGCAAACATTGCGCTATTGTTCTTAATAGACATAATATTGTAAAATGAAAAAAAGCTCTTGCACATAAACAAAAAGTTACTTTTAGTGGTCACTTTAACTTGCTCTTCTTTTCGCAGTGTGACCTGGTACTTTGGGATAACCGCTATTTCTGGGGCAACATTCCTGGATTGTACAGCTCTCCTGCAGCTCTCATAGATGAAAGCATTTGTGGGGAAGCCTTGATTATTTTTGTCAGGATTGTAAACCTAATTATTTAATTAGGCTCGAAACAAGAAAAACAAAATTTAGTATATTGTAAAATGGAAAAAAAGCTCTTGCACACTAACAAAAGGTTACTTTTAGTGATCACTTTAACTTGCTCTTCTTTTCGCAGTGTGACCCGGTACTTTGGGATAACCGCTATTTCTGGGGCAACATTCCTGGATTGTACAGCTCCCTTGCAGCTCTCATAGATAAAAGCATTTCTGCAGAAGCCAATCTTGACAAGCAGTTGATGGAGAATGATACCTGGTCAGTCGAGTGACCAGCAAACATTGCGCTATTGTTCTTAATAGACATAATATTGTAAAATGAAAAAAAGCTCTTGCACATAAACAAAAAGTTACTTTTAGTGGTCACTTTAACTTGCTCCTCTTCTTTTCTCAGTGTGACCTGGTACTGTGGGATGCACGCCATTTCTGGGGCAATATTCCTGGATTATACAGCTCTCCTGCAGCTCTCATAGATAAAAGCATGTGTGGGGAAGCCTTGATTATTTTTGTCAGGATTGTAAACCTAATTATTTAATTAGGCTCGAAACAAGAAAAACAAAATTTAGTATATTGTAAAATGAAAAAAAGCTCTTGCATACTAACAAAAAGTTACTTTTAGTGATCACTTTAACTTGCTCTTCTTTTCGCAGTGTGACCCGGTACTTTGGGATAACCGCTATTTCTGAAGCAATATTCCTGGATTGTACAGCTCCCCTGCAGCTCTCATAGATGAAAGCATTTCTGCAGAAGCCAGTCTTGACAAGCAGTTGATGGAAAATGATACCTGGTCAGTCGAGTGACCAGCAAACATTGCGCTATTGTTCTTAATAGACATAATATTGTAAAATGAAAAAAAGCTCTTGCACATAAACAAAAAGTTACTTTTAGTGGTCACTTTAACTTGCTCTTCTTTTCGCAGTGTGACCTGGTACTTTGGGATAACTGCTATTTCTGGGGCAACATTCCTAGATTGTACAGCTCTCCTGCAGCTCTCATAGATGAAAGCATTTCTGGGGAAGCCTTGATTATTTTTGTCAGGATTGTAAACCTAATTATTTAATTAGGCTCGAAACAAGAAAAACAAAATTTAGTATATTGTAAAATGGAAAAAAAGCTCTTGCACACTAACAAAAGGCTACTTTTAGTGATCACTTTAACTTGCTCTTCTTTTCGCAGTGTGACCCGGTACTTTGGGATAACCGCTATTTCTGGGGCAACATTCCTGGATTGTACAGCTCCCCTGCAGCTCTCATAGATGAAAGCATTTGTGGGGAAGCCTTGATTATTTTTGTCAGGATTGTGAACCTAATTATTTAATTAGGCTCGAAACAAGAAAAACAAAATTTAGTATATTGTAAAATGGAAAAAAGCTCTTGCATACTAACAAAAAGTTACTTTTAGTGATCACTTTAACTTGCTCTTCTTTTCGCAGTGTGACCCCCCTGCCGCTCTCATAGATAAAAGCATTTCTGCAGAAGCCAATCTTGACAAGCAGTTGATGGAGAATGATACCTGGTCAGTCGAGTGACCAACAAACATTGCGCTATTGTTCTTAATAGACATAATATTGTAAAATGAAAAAAAGCTCTTGCACATAAACAAAAAGTTACTTTTAGTGGTCAGTTTAACTTGCTCTTCTTTTCGCAGTGTGACCCGGTACTTTGGGATAACCGCTATTTCTGAAGCAATATTCCTGGATTGTACAGCTCTCCAGCAGCTCTCATAGATGAAAACATTTCTGCAGAAGCCAATCTTGACAAGCAGTTGATGGAGAATGATACCTGGTCCGTCAAGTGACCAGCAAACATTGCGCTATTGTTCTTAATAGACATAATATTGTAAAATAGAAAAAAGCTCTTGCACACTAACAAAAAGTTACTTATAGTGATAACTTTAACTTGCTCTTCTTCTTTTCGCAGTGTGACCTGGTACTTTGGGATAATCGCTATTTTTGGGGCAACATTCCTGGCCTGTATAGCTCTCCTGCAGCTCTCATAGATGAAAGCATTTCTGGAGAAGCCTTGATTATTTTTGTCAGGATTGTGAACCTAATTATTTAATTAGGCTCGAAACAAGAAAAACAAAATTTAGTATATTGTAAAATGGAAAAAATGCTCTTGCACACTAACAAAAAGTTACTTTTAGTGATCACTTTAACTTGCTCTTCTTTCTGAGTGTGACCCGGTACTGGGGATGCACAGTGGTTCTCTGCCCAGAAAAGAGCACGCTATTTCTTGAGCAACATTCCTGGGCTGTGCAGCCCCCTGCAGCTCTCATAGATGAAAGCATTTCTGGGGAAGTCAACCTTCTCAAGCAGTTGATGGAGAATGGTACCTGGTCAGTCGAGTGACCAGCAAACATTCTGCTATTGTTCTTAATAGACGTGTTGTCAGAGCTTGGTCATGTGAATTGAGTGCCCGGTACCCAGCTGACCAAAGAAACGGTTAACAATGGCCGACAGTTGGGCCACGGGTTTTAGGACAGAGACATCCCAGCACTCTGTCCTAGTGACAGATGGCTAAAGTAGCGAAGCACGCAGAATCGAGATGTTCAGGTAGCGAGCCATCAGGTGTACCATGTCACATGACTGAGAGGCTTCATAAGGGAGGGGGTATGACAGAGAGACGGGGCTTTTTGGTCGATGCCAAGTAGATGACAAGGTGTGGGCTCTCTGTTGTACATTCTAGAGGTTAGAGCAAAACTTTCTATTGCGATCAGCATAGATGACCTCTTTATAGTTGGATCAAGCCAACCACTGAGGCATAGATAACAGGTCATATTAGGAACCAGACTGGGCTAATTGTTGAATCTTATACAGATTGGCCAGTCCCAGAGCTAAGTGATTTTACTTATCATATTTTCTTGGTAACACATATATAATTGTATTCAATTATTGTTAGTTGTTCACTTTTATTGAAGGAACAGTTGTTACGAAATTGATTGTAAGTTTGATAAAACCAAATGTACAGCAAATCATTAACGCAATTTTCTGTTAACCAATTACGTGATACTACAAACCGAGTTGAAATGTAATTGTTATTGATGTTAAGTATTTTTGCATTCTGTTTAACTAATAAATTCCATTTACAACTGTTATTTACAAGTGTGTGCGTTAACTACAATTGAGAATCACTTAAAGGCTATTGCAATTCTGTAAGTACACTATCTGTTACATGAATTGGGTACGAAACGTTCTCACACTGAAATGGCTTATTGCCGAGCCCAGCTGAAAAGGTAGAGAGAGCTCGTGGTTTGAAGTCGTTCTGGTATTCATCATTGCCATTTTGACCCAGCGTAAGCTCTCGTGGGGGGTAATTATATGTAAGAATGCCATTACTATGCTAGCTCGCTTCATTCATCGTCAAAACAGCAAACAAACTAAAAATTGGAAGCGAAACCGACTACAAGTAAAAAAAACTTGCGACAATATTCCAACTGAGAGGCACACCAAAAGTTCCCATATCAGAGTTGTGTGGCCTGAATCTAGAGACACAGTTATAGAAAATGTTCACTGACTGGCGTCTGAACTGAAAGCATGGAATGAGAAAGAAATGCCAAGATCCCATTAGCATCACCGGAAGAAAGTACAGAGGGAAGAACAAGATGCTGCGTTGGCGTAACCAGATTTTTCCGGTGGATAAGGATGAACGCCTTGTTTGTGTGTAAAACAAGTGTTTTAGCCAGGATCGAGGCATTCACTGCTCTGCTGTGACAAAAGCAGAAGTAAGAAAAAACTGAAATAAAAGGTAAGAAATTCAGACTTTCAAGTTGAAGGGCTATTGATCTCAAATTGAAACAGTCACATGAACTTGTAACTAAATTGAGGCAAAGATGTACAAATACTTATCTGACAAATTGAATAGCCCACTACACTGTGAAATAGAATGATATGAAGTTGGAGTTATGAACCCCTATTCACATGTTTACTACTATTATCATTTTATTGTATCTGACTTATGATTAGGAAATAAATTGGTTAAACTTAACTCATTTGTTTTGCATTTTCTTTCAACTTTCCAGATGCACAGTGTAATAAATTTGGTACACATGGGCAGAAATGGACCCAAATTTCAGACATACATTAATATCTTAGTGAGGTTTAATGTACCGTGGCCCACAAAACCCATTTGCCTAGATAACAAAAATAATAATGCCAAACAGTGCCAACCACGTTACATTAAATATCGGCGAAATAAATGACTGGTGTTTACAAAAATGTCATGAACCCAATGCACTAGCCATGCCTGCCAAAAAAGCACTCAGTTAGGCAGGACCCTGGTCATCCAGACCCCAAATACCTGGAATATTTGGTTATCTGGACTAGATAACAAAAGCAAATCAATTTTTATCTTAATATTAATACCATGCGGCACATGTTAACTTGTTTTCCTTCTGTTGTTTTGTAGAACTTTTACATTTTCTAAAGAAAAGTAACTAGAAAGTCACAAACCTTATGAAATCCTGTGGCAATTTTGAAAAAAATTAGACCAGTTAATACTTCTTGGTACTTGGCTTAGCTTATTAGATACACATGATGCAAAATACCTACGTTGACATTGCTTCTCTATTTCAAAATTGGTCCATATTTTGAGATCTTCACCTGTTTTCCAATCTTTTTCCAATGTACTTGGCCACTATGATTCTATTCTTCATGACACACTTCAGACTATACTAAACATTCATATGTCTGATTCAGTTTGGTTACCAGCTTCCTTGCCAGTTTCCAGAAGAGGTCTTCGTATAAGATGTGACACCCAGCTGAGTCTTCCAGTTTTCCTGGCATCAGCTAGCAGTTCAGCTTCTTTAGTTCAAGAAATATTTTCTAGAGGTCCTTCCTCTAACACTTATGCTGCATTAGATTTACATGTAGTAAAATCGGTCTGTGCTGAAAAGGTTGAAGCATTTTTTATGACTTTACCTGAGTTAAAGTCTCCAAATGAAGCATCTACTTCTGAGGTTGATAAAGCATGGCTGTGACCAAAATCTTCAAGTCATGCTAGTGCATGGCTTGTGGCCCTATCTTCAATGAGCAAGTTTGCCTACAGTTAACAGTGCACTGTCGACAGTCTTTATTGGTATTATCAATTTTTTGTTCAAAACATGTGAACCCGTATAGCAAAACCTAAATTCTTAAAACAGTCTCAGTACAGCACAAAGACCCTCAGGGACATGCTAACTTTTTACTTGTCACTTATAATGATAAAGCTAATCATAGCATAGTGATAGAGCACACCTGTAACCAGTTACCAATGTTAATAATTTACCTGTTCAGAATGTACAACCCAATTTAATACCTCACTGGTTTACAACTATCTAAAATGTGTATAAAAATAACTATAGTTATGACACTAAAGTCAGAAAATGTTAGATTTGTATCACCGGTAATAATACTGATTGCTAGTTTACTTAATATGCATTATTATCATCATCGATATATATATGTTTATTTATCGATAAAGGTAACAAAGTGACAAAGGTCACAAATTTAAAGTTTTTCATCAAGTCTTATACTTGTGATGTTAAATGTAAAATTTTGTATGTCAGATATGTTACTATAGCAACTAGCATTATCATTAAACTTGATGTAACATATTACAGATATTGTGGCCCAGGTTGGATGGAGTAAGAGTTACTATGATGTAATGCTATGTCATTCCATTGATCAGCTACAAAGGAAAGGGAATCCAAAAGTTGCATTTTTTCTAACTGCAGAAAAAAATCATCAAAATGTTTCCAGAAATAACCATAGAACAATCCAAGGGCATTTATTGAACCAAAATTTAGCCTGTATGTTAGCCTGCTCAGAAAGAGGGTAATGGAGGTGCTGATGGGGGTGTAAACAGAAAAGAAGCAAGAAACAGGGAGTCGAGGAAGTAGGGGACGTGGACATAGCTTGTATGTTACTGCCCAGAATGTGCGTAATGGAGGTGCTCATGGTGGTGTAAATAGAAAAGAAGCAAGAAACAGGGAGTCGAGGAAGTAGGGGACGTGGACATAGCTTGTATGTTACTGTCCAGAATGTGCGTAATGGAGGTGCTCATGGTGGTGTAAATAGAAAAGAAGCAAGAAACAGGGAGTCGAGGAAGTAGGGGACGTGGATGTAGCTTGTATGTTACTGTCCAGAATGTGCGTAATGGAGGTGCCGATGGTGGGGTAAATGGAAGAGCCAAGCAATTTACACCAGGAAATGAAAGGAAAGGATGGTGCAAATTGGAAGTATGCTGCTGCTAATTAAGCTCTTGTGGGCATAAAAAGTGCGATATAAATGTTAGTTGTGAAAAAATTCCTCTTACAACAACAAAAAGTTATCCGAGGAAAAAAGAAAAATTTAATACCTTGCTTTCCAGAGAAACAGAGGAAGAACTATTCCACGTTAATGACTCTAATCGTGCATATAATATTTTTATTGAACATCTCACTCAGCTGCACAATGGTTACTTTCTTGTTAAACTTAAACAGAAACCTAAACATAAAGTTCATGGCAAGCCATGGCTTACTAAAGGTTTGTGCACTTCAGTTAGAACAAAAAACAAACTTTGCAGAAAATTCGTTTTTTACAAAAAACTAAATAGCTAACTTCATGATATTTTTGCATAAACATTAGGTATGCTGCACAAGTTTGAATTAAATTAAGCAACGCGCACTTACGGAAAGCCACGATTCACTTGCGAAAAGTCACAAAGTCCCCCAAATTATGTTGGAATTTTAAAGTGAACGAGGTGTCTTGTAGTTTCCCCTGTCATGGTAATATGGCATTGGTTTCACTACTATCTCACGCTGAGTGAACACATATCACGTGAACCGTTAATGCTTCTATGTTAGAAAGAAAGTGCATTCATAAGAAGGTGCTTTTTGCTGCAAGCGCTCCCTCACACACAGAGGGGCTTTTATTGCACATGTTTTATTTATTAAAGTTGATATAATTATTATAAGCAAAAATATCTTTCTGTCTCCCACATAATCAAGGATCCTTTTTGGGCATTATTTCTTTTGCAGCTGCATGACAACATTATTTGTATGAGGAATAGATGTGCAACAAACAATTCAGGAAACTAAAATACCAGGATTTATAGGACCTTAGATATATCAATTTTCATAACATAATCATAATACAAACACTCTTCGTTTATTTATTCTTTTCAAGGTTTTCTGTTAGCTGCACGTTTACCTGGCTTATTTAGTTGATTGCAGAATCAGTTACTTGCCTAGCATCAATTGGTCATTTGGTTTTTTGCCAGGTATGTATAGCACGAAAGTAGGAATATAGGCTATGTGTAATATTGTATAAGCCGGCAATGTCAAATGAGGACGAGCAATCCTCCTTGATGCTTTGCAGTTGGTGGCCTCACTTCTAGTGGCCCTGGTAGGGTGTTGGCAGATATCAGGGGTACTGAAGGAATATTATAATTGAAATCGGTAGATATCATAAGCCAAAAAATACCTGTAGAACAACTAATATATAAAAATTGTTGTTTGAACAAAGTAGAGAATGAATTGAATGTAATTACTGAATGCCAACTGTGCGTTCATATAAGAGAAGAATATTTCAGTATTCTTTATAATTTCTGTACTAAGTTTCATTATGTCTTCTAATGAGCAGTTCTTATTTTTAAATGCGTCACAAGATGTAGAGGTTATTAAAATTAATGCTAGATTGGTCCAGAAAATATTAGAAGACTGAGGCAACTCAGTGCAAGCCTGACAGACTGACTAACTGTAATACATGTAATATTAAGTTTATGATATCTATGTATGTTGCTCTGTTGTATGCGTTTCTTTTGTGCTTGAACTATTATGATTTCACACTTACATGTGGTTTCTTTGGTTAATGTTTTTTAATCTAGTTTTTCTTTGTCTCTTGTAATTTGGTTTGCTCAGTGGTTCGAAATAAAAAAATTACACAGACAGCCACAAAAACAACTGGTGTTCCTGATTTTTCCTGCTTATTTGTCACTGGGTAGTTCAATCAAGATTTGTTCATAGTGTTAATAATTGAGTACTTTGGATGAGAGTAAACATTACTTGCTAAGTTCAGGACTGCCAGAACTGAGTAAAGAGATATAGTATGAAACTCTAAATCAGATGGTCTGATTGCATCACAACTTAAATGAACTTGCTAATAATGCAAACAACCAAGATTCATACTCAATTTGGCTTGACCAAAGTGGCAAAAGAGGGATATAGTATGAAACTCTAAATCAGATGGTCTGATTGCATCACAGCTTAAATGAACTTGCTAATAATGCAAACAACCAAGATTCATACTCAATTTGGCTTGATCAAAGTGGCAAAAGAGGAATTTATCTTTTTTAGTCAAATAGCTCAGATGCGATTAGTTTCACAGTTGTAATAGTAATGGATATTTGCACTGGCTTAGATGGCTTAATGAATTGTAAGTGTTATTTGAGATTTGTAATAGCTATTTGGACTAGCATCGAGTAGAGAGATATAGCAAGAAACTCCGACTCAAGTGGTCTGATTTCATCACAAGATAAGTTAAATAAACTTGCTAGTAATGCAAACAAGCAAATTCATACTCAGTTTCTGTTGTGAACATTTTTACAAGTTAGTGTACAGGAAATCGGCTGTGCTGTAATTTGGCTTGGCACTTAGAGAATAGGGCAAGGGCATTCTGGCTAACTGAAGAAGCCAGAGAATAGGGCAAGGGCATTCTGGCTAACTGAAGAAGCCTTGTAAACTGCAGATCTCTAATTACTTCAACACAGATATTTATGTTTCAATGAAAGATTGGATCAGTTACATCTGGCTAAAATTCATTATTGCAGAACACTCTCAAGGCATAACCATTCTGACATTGTACATAAGACCATTCTGTTTCTGTTACACTGTAGTGTCACTAAAAATTCTAATTTCTATCTGATAGTATTTACTCAGTACAGATTTAGTAAATACGAATAGTATAAACTTTTTAGAGTATGTCTTGTAGCTATGCAAGCTAATTTTCATTAAATTTTGACTAATAATTTTGTTAATTCATAGTGTCTGATTGTTTAAGAAAGGGTCTTTTCGCAGTTTTGCTATGCATTTGCGCAGTTGCTGTAAGTCAACCGTCACGTAAACTCCATTGAAGTGTCTTAACTACAATCACAACATGCAGTGTGGGCAAAGCAAAGCTGTCTGCCGTATCAGTTCAGTAATTACAGTTGCGAGCTTTCTTGTTGTTTTACGTGGGCTTTACTTAATTATGCACTAGTGTGTAACGAACCTGGGGGGGGTCATGTGAGCGGGACGTGTGGCCGTTTGTATATATACCGTCCGTGCGGCGCAGGAAATCCTTCTTCTATCTAAAACTGACAGCCTCAATAGAGCGTAAAATTTTCAGTGAAGTCCAAATTTGTATCTCGAGTAATCAATCTTTTTGTAATGAATGAATTTGTAAAATGATGGCAGGTGACCCAGTTTGCATCTTCCCTGGCTTCATCGCAGGTTGTCCGGGAAAATGTCTGATCGGAAGACAGACGGATGAGCAAGACAGAGGATAGTCAAACGGGACGCCTAAACTAAGAAGTTGATGTGCATTTATAAATTTTGGCATTTGTGACTAACATCAACTTTTAATGATCATCTTCCACCACATGTATTCAAATTCACTGCAAAACTGTAACTGCCAGTGTAACGCTGCTTTATTTCGGTCATGTTTCTGTGAAATATGTTCTTGTCGAAAGACTTCATATATTAGCATGTAATACCGTCCTGAAACCTGTCAAGCGGGGAGCTTATTTATTTTAATTCACTTGTTTGGTGCGTTCGTGTTGTGGTAGAAGCTACAGAAATATTTCTGTTAACTCTTTGACGAAATAGGAACTGACAGAATCTTTGGTAAATACATGTAGATGAGAACAGTCCAGAGTTTGTATACAACACAAGCTTGGAGTATAGATCTCCTTCTCGAATCTCATTTAGAGTAATTATTGAGACTAGTGCCAGGAATGGTACCTTCACACAAATATGGTATATGGCACACAGAATCTGTTAATACATTATCTAAGTCTTAGAATCTAAGTTAGATTCTAAGATAACAACCGAAAGTACACAAACATTTTAAAGAACAGATTTACTGAAATACACGTTCAACACAGTAGAATAGTACAGAATGTTAGGAATAGGTACCGGTGCTGCCCTCTGCTGGCAGAGTCAGCATCTACTAAATGGTGACTAAATGGTGCATGAGACTGCCAATGTGTTTAATCCTATCAGCGTATTATCTACGGATACCATAACTAAATGAACAACTACAAACAGACGATGTGATTAACTAAATCATAGGTTGAAACCTTACAAACAATTATCATAAATACTTTGGCTATATAAAAATGTATAACTACAACAGGCTTCCATAGAGTTGAATAGTGCAAAATCATACTAAAGGCATAATAATCATACATAATGGCGTCCATGCCTCTATATAATCAGAATGTGGGCGATTATTTACATCGACAGACACAACGCACTGTACTCTCTCTCTCTCTCTCTCTCTCTCTCTCTCTCTCTCTCTCTCTCTCTCTCTCTCTCTCTCTCTCTCTCTCTCTCTCTCTCTCTCTCTCTCGTTATAAATGAGGACTATGTAGGATGTTCGCGTATTTTTGATTATACCTGTATTTATAAGCAAAATTTTTTGCGGGGCCTTTGCTAGTTATTAATTAATTTCAATATAATCTACATAATTTTTATATCAGTACTTAGTTATAGCAATACATTTAATCATGCAACTAATTTTCTTCTACTCAACGCAAATTAAACTAAATGTTAATAATTGTATTTCAGAATAAAGAAACTTTTGGTCAACACGTTAAACTGGTGTTTTGTATCCATTTTACTGACTTTAGATAATTTTGAATATGATCTTATGCCAAGCAAGGGCTTTCCCAACGTCAATCACCGACAAATTTAAGCTCTTAAAAATTTGCAAGACAGAAATGACATTACTGTCAATTTTGCGGTCAAGAATCTCAGATTACATAAATATTTATTATAAATTCTTGTAAGCGATTAAACTATGGCAGAGCAGAGAAAAACAAAACGGTGAAGAAGAGAAGAAGATAGGTTAGGAACATTTTTTCAAACAACGGAATATGTCGTGACGCTAACGTTGTCGCTGGGGTGTTTTGGGGAGAGCCAACAACCGACATTGGCAGGATTATCAGACTGTTTTTCAAGTTACGATGTTCATATTAAACAGTAGTAATCGCTGGATGAAAACATGGTTTAACTTTGCGATCTGTATTTTACTCAAAATTATAGTCTCATAGTCAATCCACATATACACGAAAATAGTAAACATAATCAACAGTAGTAAACAAAAGTTAAAGTAAATCCATCAGCCCATATATCATGGAACCTGAGTCAAAACGTTATTATGACCACACAACTCTTTAAGCCTATTGCTTGTCCTCTAGTCTTGCTACCAAGTGTGAAATGTTACTACATTCACAGAGAAGCCCAGTAACCCAGTCCATACAAACATATATCAGTAGCAAGTGTACACATATAATGGAAACTTTCAAGTGTACAAACAGATGTCAGCACTGACTTAGTGGTAATGAAAAAGTAAAGTTTAAAACTACAAATCAAAATTAATAATAAACTGTAAATTAAATGCTCGCATATGCGACAGAATTTACTGGGCAAGATGAATTTGGTAAGACAACTTCGAGACGATTCAGAATATCATCATAAACATTTTAAACTGACAAGAGCAGTTTTACTTTATTCAGTAAAATCGAACCACTTATTGAGTGTGCTAAAATTCATTGCTATCTGATAACGCCAACCAAAGATTAGTGGTAACTTTGTGTCAGCTGCACACAAAACATCGGGTTTTGTAGATTTGACACTTAATAGCGGCTGTAACCACTCAATAACAATGTGCGAGAAACATTTAAGAATTATTTCAATTCTCTAGTGACAATACAAAGCAGTAAGAAGAGGTGAAAATTCAAATTAATAATAATAAAAATTATTCTATAATAATAAAAAAATAATATTTAAGACACTTAATAATACTGAAAGTTAATATGATTTACATAGTTATGAAACGAATATTACAAATTCATACAGGCATTTGCGTGATTACTGTGTGATGACCATTGCATAAAATGGCTATCTAGGACATTGCTAAAACTCATCTCCAGCACGGTAAAAAATTATTTATGCAGTTCAATAAATCTTTATTCTAGAGGAACAACGAGGAAGAATAAATCAAAAGTTCTATGAATGCAAAAGCACACTTACAGTTAAAAAGGAGAACATCTTGAGCTGGCCCGTTACTTGCTTTAGCCTTTTTGCATTGTGCTATCCAAATAATGCGGGCATATTGTAGTTTTCTACGATGTCCAAACCAGCTAATTCTTTCACTTCCATTGCGACACTGAAAACCAGGTTTTTCCATACAGAAAACTGCTTGCACAACATGAATCAGCTCAAAATTTACAAAACTTGTGCTAGTCATATAAAAATGTCCACATTCCATGCATACCTTAAAACCACTGTAGTTAATTTTGGTCCTCAGTAAATTTTTGTCAATATCAAAGCTCACTTGATTCTGTTTTAGCAGTGCCATTAATTAGAGAACGTACCAGATATGTCTCGAATACCAAGACGACAAGAATAAATTTAACAACTTTATTGTAACTCGCGAAGTAACGAGGTTATAACTAGAAAGATGAGCGCAGCCAAAAAACGAAGAAGTTGAAAACAAAAAAAGCCACTTTGCAAAAGGGGTAAAGTTGATAACACTACCAGCACGCATGTATACTGGCGCAGTTTTTGTACAATGAAACGCGAAATGCACAACAAAAACTCTATAAAAATGGCAGCAATGGCGAGATTGTTCATATCACGTGACTATTGTGACGTATAATTAAACCGGATGTGTTGACATCAAGTGTAGCTGAATATCTCGTTACGAGTCTGCTTTTAAAATCTACAGTGTAAAGAAACAGAGGCACCAACGATTTGAATGTCGACGTCAACTTTTTATAATGAATTTTGCATGTAAGAAATGGACACATCGACATACACATAAACGGACAAAGTATAAAGCAAGCCTTGTACTCTAAACTGGTTTCAAGTGACATCATGACTCTTGCCACCTGACCAAGTGATTCAAATAAACCATAAGCATTATCTGGGATTTTTTCACATGACTTGATTTCCTCAGGACTACAAGTTGCCTACACGTTACCCACTTAACCACCAGCCTCTTTTTGCTTTAGCATTGTTGAGTTTTGTTTCTATCGGAAGGCTCGTAGAGAAAACCAGAAAACAGTCAAATTAAACTAGTATATTATACGAGAATTCTACAACACAAAAGTATGAAGGAACGCGTAAATGTAAATGTGATAATCTGGAAACGTAAAAGCGTATCTGAGAATATGAGAATACGAGAATGTGAGAGAATAAACTTCAGCGGCCAGCTCCGCCTTATATATCACTACCAAGGAACAATCTAGAAATAGAAAGTTCTCGAAACTTCTACAAGGTAAGAAGATTGTTCTACTGTAACTATACTATAGAACATTCTGCAATATTCTATTTAATTCTAGTGGATCTCCACAACAAGCATGTTGAAAGAAAAAATATAATAGAATATACTTTACCTTCAGCTGCATACTCCAAATCGTCTAAGGTCTATGGCTCCAGGTTATCTCTAGTACACAATCTTTTCAAAAGTGGTCTATGGGTCGCAATCTTCCAGGCGCTACACTAAAATACAAACCAGGTGATGCTAATTGCTACTTGTGCAAAGTTCAGCAAAAAAACTGAGTACACGACCTGCCACCTTACCACCTTAACATCTTGCAACTTCAAGCGAGACGCCAGGTGGTAATTACGCCTACTACGTCGTCATGCAGAGCAAGCGCGAACGTCGCACGTAGTATAATGATGAACATACATTGCAAAAGCAGTAAAGACTGCAAAATAAGGTTACAAAGTTATATGAATAACTCTTACACTTATAATCGTCTCAATTTAGAAAAAAATAACTCATCAACACTACAGGTACACGCTCGTATCATCATCATCATCATCATCATCATCATCCAATGAATCACACGTCCAGTGACATGATTCTCCCCTCCCTATGCCAGGACTCCCTGCTTGTCGTAATGCCCCAAGTACATTTATTTCTAAGGATCAATGCTGAAGTGTTTAAATCTTTCTGTGCAAAATCTAAATATGTTAACATTTGTCCTCCTGCAGGTTTTTTAGCTGGTTCTATGGCTTGTTAAAGAGCTACCTTCACTGGAATATCATCAGGTAGTCTAAACATATGCCCAATCCATCTTAAACGGCGTCTTTGGCCATCTAATACCCAAAATGTTTCTGTAATTTCGCCTTCGAAAAGCATCGATTTCAGCTTTATGATCTGCTTTTAATGTCCAGAGCTCAGAGTTATACAGAAATACAGTTTCAACTAAGATATTCTAATTTTTGTTTCCAAAGAAATCTTCCTATTCTCAAAAACTTTTGTGAGTTTTGAGTAAGCTGATAATGCCATTATCTTCCGTCTTGATATGTCGTCTTCTGTTGCCAGCAGACTACCGAGATTCGCTCGTGTCTCTATCTTGTGCCCGCATTCAATAAGGTACATCGCCTTACTTGAGCGAGTTAAGTTCAAGTTAGAGACAATTCATTTTTACATGCTGCAGTGTTCCTATGATCTTCGTGCAGGCAAAAAATTAAAAAAGGTAGTCACCGTTCACGCTTGATAGGTACCAAATTAAAAAAACTTCAGATAATGTGCTGTAACTCACATAATCATGCTAAAATTAGGCTAAGAATAAAAAAAGAATAGTAATATAAAATTTGAAAATGAGATACATCTTACCTGTGGTTGCCTTCTATAATTCTCGAACCACAATCCACAATGCAAACTAAGAACACGATTAATAAAAGCATCCAATATCTGCCACATAAATAGACTGTTGCCGTGTAAAAGTAGGATCATTGCGTCTTATAAAGCAAGCTCGTGTTACATTAAGCATGGCAAGACACGGAAGAGCTCTGACTTCTTCAAGCTAATGCGCAGCCCGTTGACTTTTCCAGAACCAAACCACATGTAATTGTTTTTCAACAATGCGTAGTTGCCCAACAAACTCGCAACGTAAACAATGACTCCCACGCATGACTCACTACATTGACAAAACCTAGAATGTGTTTTTCAACCAGTGTGCCGCGGCACACTGATGTGCCGTGAGAGATCATCAGGTGTGCCTTGGGAAATTATCTAATATCACTTAATTAACCATTGTCGGGTGTCTGTGCTCTAGATATTAGAAAATGTAGTTATGATACGTCTTATCAGCAACTTGTTCTGCACAGAAAAAGTCTGACTCTGCTGCATACATCAAAACTATGGCAATTGACATACCAAAATACGGCTTTGCACCTTAGATTGACGTATATAGGACAAGTTAACTTTGATAGGATTCTGATTGTGCTGACGCAATCAGAATGGTCACGTGACCGGGGATTGTTCGGCGCGCACGAGTCTGCAGGAAACGAGTGAGACATGGCTTGTCTAGAATCTAATACAGTGCAATAATAGAGTTAATAATAATAATAAATAGAGTTAGTGCTGCGTGACACGTGACAGTGACAGTGACAGTTTGGGATCTCAGCAAGACGAGCAAGTGACAGTGATGGAGAAGTTTTTGAGAAGGGAAAATGCAAATGCCGAACAGGGCCCTGGACAAAATTCTGACCCAGATGAAGGCCCTAGTATGAGTGGTCGACAAAAGAAAAAAGACAAGACGGTGAGCTCGAGGCAATACAGCGAAAGCTATCTTTCATTTGGATTTACTTTTGGACCGGGGATGCTACAGCACCGACTCCGCTGTGCTTGGTGTGTGGTGAGAAGCTCCAATAGCGCCATGGTGAGAAGCTATCCAATAGCGCCATGGTGAGAAGCTATCCAATAGCGCCATGGTGAGAAGCTATCCAATAGCGCCATGGTGAGAAGCTGTCCAATAGCGCCATGGTGAGACGCTATCCAATAGCGTCATGGTGCCAAGCAAGCTTAAACGCCATCTCCAAACGAAACACCCTTCCGTTCAAAACAAGCCGATGGAGTATTTTGTACGCTTACGTAAAAATAATGAGAAACAGGCAACTTTTTTGAGAAAAACCACAAAGGTAAATGAGAGAGCCTTCAAAGCTAGCTACCTTGTTGCTGAACTCGTAGCTAAATCAGTATAAGTTGCGAGAGGAACTTAAAGTGTTTCTGACAAACGAGAAGTCCAATTACTCAAAGCTGCTTGCAAGTGATAAATGGTGCGCAAAGCTGGCATACCTGGCTGATATATTTCATCATCTGAATGAACTGAACACACGGATGCAAGGCCGAAATGAAAACCTGCTTACAAGCATTGATAAAATGAACGAATTCCGTTTAAAGGTGCAGCTCTGGCAACAACATGTGCAGCGTGGCAACCTTGAGATGTTCCCGCTCACCGAGAAACTGCATGATGGCAACACTGCTGCAATGTGCGAGGTGATTGCCACACATTTGAAAACTCTTGAGGAGAAGTTGTCATTTTATTTCTCTTCAGCCTTCACAGAATGCCTTGACTGGGTTAGGGACCCATACAGCTCAGTATCCGTTGCTGGAAAGGACATGACTTTAAAGGAGCAAGAGGAACTCATTGAACTGAAACAAGATCGTGGTTTAAAGCTCAACTTTGCTGATCTTCCTTTGGACCGTTTTTGGTTATCTGTTGCCAAGGAGTTCCCCATTCTGGCCAACAAAGCTATTTTGACATTGCTCCCGTTTTCAACCACATATCTATGTGAGCTGAGCTTCTCAAGCTTGACTGCGATAAAAACTAAAAACAGAGAGAGACTGAGAGCTGTTGAGGAAGAGCTTCGTGTGTGTCTTTCTACCATTCCTGCCAGGATATCCCTTTTGTGTTCATCGAAACAGGCCCAGGTTTCACACTACGTGAGTACAAATACATTTAGAAGCTATAATATTAACTATATGTATAATGTGTACTGTGTTAGAGTGTCATTTTGTGTCATTTTGGTTGGTGGTGAGCCCGAGGATTTTGGAAATGTAAAAAATGTGCCGTGGCTCAAAAAAGGTTGAAAATCACTGATCGTGTTTATCATCAGAAACCAACCATCACACTAGTTCAAACAAAAATATTCGTATCTATAAAGCAGTAAATGCTATAAATTTAACCCAAATAAAAGTGGTGCTTACGTAACATGCGGTTGTAGATGCGTTTACGAAGGATGCGTTTACGTAGCATGCGGTAGCCGGGAAATCGGCCAGAGGTGTAACATCTAACCTACTTGCGGTTGTGGATGCGTTTACGTAGCATGCGGTGTGGATGCGTTTGGGGTGTGTGGAATGGATAAAATCGGTTCATATTGTTTTTAATACACTCGTTTTCATACATGTCAAATGTGTTATAAATTTGTAAATAAACTGTTTTGTATTTAAGCAAACTAGATAGTTTTAGTCTGCGGGTTTACTCTGTCTAAATATACATTGTGTAATCGCATAAATTATGTGTTTGGGTTTTATAGTGACAAACAAACAAAGTCATCAAGTATTGCTTAGTATAATATTCTATTGTTTGTGCACCATCATCACAGCACATGCCCCTTCGTCATTTTACTTCATATTTGACACGCATTAAGACGCCATTTCCCAAAATTATACATTTCATCTGGAATGAAAAGCAAATTCTTTTAATAAACTAATTGATTTCTTATCAAAATGTCAATTACCATTATGTGAAATTAGTCCGAGACTTTCAGTATATAACCAAATAAAATTAAGCAAAATATATATACATGTTTGGCATCAAATCGTGAATTACACAGAAAACACGTCATCACGCCATCACTGCTTTGAACACATTGAAACTTCAATGATAGGTATTTAAAACCTGGTCGCTAATATTGAAGCCAGATGTCACCACCTTACAAGTAAAAACAGGTAAGTTAACTTAATCTAATCAAAACGCATATTTAACTATTATTAGTTATATTATAAGAACAAACTATTTTGGTTATCGAACAAACAAAAATCCTTAATATTATGCTTAAATTAAATGTGTAATTACACTGTCAAACGGTCTATTAATGAGAACACAAAATTTTAATAGCAATTACTGTTTCAAGAGAGAAACAGAAGTATGAATAATTAGTAATTAATCTATGTTGTATTTAAAAGTAAGCAGACTCTAAACAATCTTCGTGGGAAAACGCATATCCTTTCATGGGCCTATAAAGTGCGTATTTAATGACACGCTGCAAACAGTCATATTATAAGACCATATAACAAACAGGAGCAATTATTACACAAATGGTATGTACTACACCATAAACAGTTACGCGAACTCCCTAGGTAAAAGAGAAACACATTTAATTAATAGTAACCACTAAAACCTTGATGCGCCCCATGCTTACAGACAATTTTCCATGCTGGGAAACTTATGCAGTATTTGAAAGCATAATGTTTTTCCAGGTTAATGTTGCTAGTGTACTGCCGCGTTTGTAGCACAAAGTTTGGGGGCAGCAGCGTCAATTTATATTATCAGTCTATATAGTTAGCTTATGCGAAACTTCGAAACTTACTGTGATAATATTGCTTCAAAAATCTAATTATTGTTATCAATTGTAAAAAAAGCCTAATTACAAATATTATTATTATAAAAAATAGGTTGCGTATTATCAGCGTGTTTATTTAATTATTATAAAGTCTTGTTCACATGTCTTACGATGAATGGTTAAAAGGTTAATTACTTGTTTACTTGCTTATTTTTTTGCTTTTTCATTTGTTTACTTGTCTGCATTCCTGTTTTTTTTATTTGCGTGACACTTTGTTACGTTGGTACAGCACGTTGCTGTAATACAAACTTATTGCTATAATTATTTATATTTAGGATTTATTTGTGTTGGTGAAGATGAGCAAAAAAATTACAAAAGATGAAAAATTACATTCTAGAATCTATGTGATTAATTTTATGTAACCTGGTGAAAGAAGCCGTGGTTTCCCAAAATTTGGGTTTTAAAGCAAAACCGGACCCAATTGTAAACTGTAGATCAAAACAATCTACTCTTTAAAACATTGAAAGGAAACATATTATTTTTTTCAAAAATGACTATCGTGAAAAAATTATTACCACACAAAAACAAATTTCACATTTGCGTCACTAGTTCTTCGCTGTTACATACATTTCACCATTCGCTAGTTAGATGGGCATTAGCGCCTGCTTTTCGGAAACGCATTGCACAAAAACCAGGTGCTGCACCACTCAGTTCAGATGTGTTAGTTTGTGACGAACAACACACATACGACAGTTCATGCGTAAGCACAGGGGTAAATTTGAAATTTGAATTTTTACCTTAAAACTTGTCTAGTTTTAGTACAACACACTAAATATCTTACAGTAGTACTGTACTTCAATTTGCGCTTTCGCAAACACGTGCAAAACACTCGTGGAATATTTTTGAAGTTGAAAATTAAGTTAGTTTGTGATGTCATCAACAGCTGGGCTCGCCTGCCGTTAATTAAGTTTTAACTTATTATTTAATTATCAGTAAAACGCCTTTGCAATAACGTTGGTTTTAAGATGTATACTTTTTATGGGACTTGAAAATTGAGTAGTATTATGGGTGCACAATACTATTCCTCAATTTTTAAAGTCTACAGCAATGTTTAACAAAAGTCTAATTTTCGTATCGTTTCGGGATTTCCCAATGCGAGGCCACAAAAGGAAGGAAGTACTGTAACGACATCCGGTATTTATCTCACGTCCGACCGACTTTCCAGTATCAAAATCCCTTTGGATAAACCGTGGGCACCACTCATCAACCCGACGGTTGTCTAACTTAAGATATAACACTTTATTACGAAAATAATAGATTTTTCACCAAGAAAAGACAGAGACGCCCGTAACACGACACTACACGGCAACACAGATTAGATGAAACACTTGCGTAGAATGCTGGCTTCATACAATGAACCATGACCCGGGACATGATTCTGCTCACCTCTTTATGCCAGAACTCCCTACTCGCTGCAGTGTCCCAAGTGCATTTATCTCTAACGATGAGTGCTGAAATGTTTTAATCTTTCTGTGCAAAATTTAAATATCTTAACATTTATCCCCCTGCAGGTTTTCTGGCTGGATCTATGGCTTGTTGAAGAGCTATCTTTAATGGAAGGTAGTCTAAGCATGTGCCCAATCCATCTCAAACGGTTGCGTTATTGCTAGGTTACGTATAAAACAATACTTCGAACGTGTGGCGTTCAAAGGCAGTTGGCAATTTGCCAACATGTATTTTCAAGGGCGTTTTGCATTTATTTACATCTATATCTTTGCCACTAAGAGAAACTTAAAATGACTTTTTTGTTTATTCCCTCTGATTGCAGTAATAGAGGCCTTCCAGCAGCCGTCAAAAATACAAGTTCATCTACGCAATTATGTCTGTATTTAATAATATTATTGCAGCCATTTCTAGCGAAACTTTTTTACAATGTTAATCAAATTTGTTATTTCACTCCCGTGTTAAACTAGTTTTATGTCAGTAGATAATTAATTAGTTACTAACGAGCATTTTTAATTTATATTGCCGATGTAACGAGCCTGTTAAAATAAGTAAATCTAAATCTGATCTATAAATAGTTTGGAATGCTTCGTTTATCAAATTTACAGGACAATGTGGGTGATTTTAACAATTTGAATATTCACTCATCATCATCATCGTCATCATCATCATCCATCATCATCATCCAATGAATCACACGTCCAGTGACATGATTCTGCTCACCTCCCTATGCCAGGACTCCCTGCTCGTCGCAATGCCCCAAGTACATTTATTTCTAAGGATCAATGCTGAAGTGTTTAAATCTTTCTGTGTAAAATCTAAATATGTTAACATCTGTCCTCTTGAAAGTTTTTAGCTGGTTCTATGGCTTGTTGAAGAGCTATCTTCACTGGAATATCATCAGGTAGTCTAAGCATATGCCCAATCCATCTTAAACGGCGTCTTTTTATTTTTCTTGTCCAAGGTTCTTCTTTTATTTTTTCATATAGATCTTTGTTTGAAATTTTCTTTGGCCATCCAATACCCAAAATGTTTCTGTAATTTCGCCTTCGAAACGCATCGATTTCAGCTTTATTCACTCGGAAAAACTGTTTTCCAGACATAGATATTAAACAGCATGAAAGTTTTTACAACTTGAAAAAATAGTCCACAGTTTCTGAATGTATGCACGGCAACTATTCTTCTTTATACTCCCACTGTGACGTCACAATACTGGATGCGATGAAACGCAAAAGATTTGTATTCGTTCAAAAAAATTCAAAATTTAAATTTTGTCTTGTGGACTCCGTATTTAAACAACCTTTTAGAAACGAGAATTTCTTGTTACGCATTATTGTAAGCGCGCTGGTAACCAGATAAACAAACACACCACAAACCAGCGAATGCTACAAGTATTTTGGTAGATTTGCCGTTAGAAATCTATGGAACAATTTTGTTAACACAAATATTTTTAAAGTAAAGGTTAAAATAATAGGATCAATAATTAAAATTATTTCCAACAATTTTTTGTAATGACGTTTTACTCCAGTCGACAAATTCTCATTACGCATCCCAGCCGCGCCTTTGCGCAATTGTGACGTCATTCGCTAACATCTGAGCGCCGAACAGCCAATCAGAGACTAGAAAATTCGGTCGTCTGCTGTTAGCGTGAATCCCAGGTTGGAGATTCACAGTACAGTATTTTTTCGTGTCAAGATGACGATGAATTATTCCGTCGTGTTTGAATTCGAGAAAGATTTCGACCACAACAGTGCTAACCAGTGGATGAAGGACAACTGGAAACTGACATTCTACTATAGTTCTGTTTACATTCTCATTATATTTCTACTGAGGGCATTCATGCAAACAAGGAGCAAATATGAACTACGTACTGCTCTGACGGTGTGGAATATGTTCCTGGCGGTTTTCAGCATCTTTGGGGCAGCCAGGACCCTGCCGGCCCTAATCTGGGCACTGGAGACGCATGGTTGGAGGCACAGTGTGTGTGATGACTGGTTCGCCAAGGGCGTTACCGGCTACTGGACATTTCTTTTTCAACTGTCTAAATTTCCGGAACTAATCGACACGATTTTCATCGTATTGCGAAAGCAGAAATTGATTTTTCTTCACTGGTATCATCACGTTACTGTACTGATCTATTGTTGGTATAGTTATTCAGAGAGCACCGGCTGTGGCTTGTGGTTTGTGGCTCTCAACTTCACAGTCCACGCCATGATGTACTCGTACTACGCGTTTCGATCAATGAAATACCGCGTGCCTCGATGGGTCAGCGTGACCGTGACGTCAGCACAGCTATTGCAAATGTTCATAGGAATTTGGGTGAGTTATTCGGCCTGGGAACTGAAATCGTTGGGTGAAAATTGTGCTGGAAGTTACGAAAGTTTAAAGTACGGTTTCCTGATGTACTCCAGTTACGCTGTACTCTTCGCCCATTTCTTCTACGCGTCGTATTGCGTCGCTCCAAGTGTTGATGACGTCAGTGGCGCGAAGAGATTGAACTCGAACAATGCCCAGGTGATGACGTCACTAGATGTGACGTCGACAAAAGGCTTGAAGGTTCCTACGAATATTCCTCAAGAGGATTTGAAGAACAGGTTTGATCGAGCAGTGAAAGCAGAATTACGAAGACCTTGATGACACCATCTGTAGCCAATAATGATAAATAAATTTTATGCATTTTCTTGAATATCAGGGTTAAGCATATTGACTGCCAGTGCCAGCTAGGTTTAATTATTTTTAATCAGTTCGTAGTGATCGTACACCTTAATATTAGATAATTATGCTTAATAATCAGACCTAATTTTAATTAGATTTTGGCTTTGAAAGGCTGCTAAAGGTCATTTCACACGCGTACATTATAAACAGTATTAAAAGATTTAAAGATCTTCGTTTTCGCAACAGTGATACAGTGAATTGAGATTAACATATAATGTGTGAACGACCTTTGGGTGTTCTGAAAGGCTAAGATAAATGACGCTTAAAAAGGCGTAGAGAATCCAATGGATGCATAGTTGTATCACGTCTGTTGGTTCAACACATGTCCATAGAGGTTCTCCATTTATTTTGTATAAATTTCAGGAATTCTGCTCAATTATGTCTTATCAAGGCAAAATTTAGCAGCAGATCTGGCCATGCAATTATCCGATAAACTGCACCAAGCATTGTTTTTAACTTAATAAGTTTATAGTCTGCCAAAGAATGGCACATGTATAGTGTACATGTATCCTGTGAAATGGATAAAAATGCCAATGCACGTGTTTTGTACTTTAGTAAAGCCTAGTCTTAACAGGCAGCAATCAATACACACTAAAGTTTATCGGTTACTCTGAGTTTCCTACAGTACAAACTATAACAATTTTTTAGCTTTGTTTTAACTGTATAGTACGTATTAAACAAGCTTAAACTATTTTCGAATCCAGGGTAATTATAATTAAAAATTTAATGATTTTTTGCATAAAACTTGTTAAAATATTGCTACATCACCGATTTCAATGTCTAGATATGTACAGTATTTAAATGTAAAGCAGGTAGCTCGTGTTCTATGCTAACTAAAGTTGTTTAACAACAGAGTACAAGCCTAGGTAGCCCTACCTGATTAGATCAAAGTTCACAAATCACAGTTGAAGGTAGTTTTAACGAAAGATCATACGTAGCTGATTTTTGGTTTTGGCTGTTATGATGGTCAAATTTACAACATTTGTTTCATTTATACTGTGTACAGGCAAGCCTTTTTCAACCGTCCACATTTGGACTGCAAACAAAGTTCGTATTGAGCGATTTTGGTATTGTAACGAGGCGCAGTAATACAAAAACCTGGGCACTCAAAGCGATGTTGGAGTTATAAAGAGGGCGTTATAACGAGGCTTGATTGTATATGTATATGGAAATACACGCAGCAGCACATTTGAATTGAATTGAATTGCGTTGATTAATTGCATTATTAACCCAAAGTGTTTTTATCATTTCATAACAATTTTGACCTGCGTTTCACATAAAATGTAAATGCTATTTTTAGTTTAATCAAGACTGACCTTATTTTGTTGCCTGCTAATTATAGTACACGTATTTTCTTTACTCTGGATTACTTAATTATATAGCAAATGTCATAATTTTAAAATTATTAATGCTTCCTAAATTAAACATTAATGCCCACCAGTGTCTAAAAATCATTTTATCTATTCTGTAAAGCAGTGATTTTCAACCTTTTTTGAGCCACGGCACATTTTTTACATTTCCAAAATCCTCGGGCACCACCACCATTTACAGACACGTGCATGTTGAAACAATAGGTGGTCACGTGACCATTCTGACTGATGCGTCAGCACAGAAAGTGGTGAAATCTTGAAGTCTCACGTAGCAGGCTAGTCACATAATCGTTCACGTCTCCTGCCTCCAAATTGTGGAATTCTTTGGCCCTATAATTACGCCTGATCAAGTCGATTGATAGTTCTAAGGAAGCCTGAAAACTTACTATATTAATGAAGCTGTCTGTGGTTGATTGCCCGCAACACATTTACATTTGTATATATAGCAAACCTAAACTATGGTATATCTAAACCAGTTATGTGCTCAAAGTAAACTGTACACGAATTTACTAAGCAAACATACAACAGTGATAATTCTCTTGTTTATCATTCAACCCCGCAGTGTTTTGAGAGTCAAGTATATTTCAAGTAATGATGCTGTACATAAACACTAACTCTATTGACTTTACAGGCATTTATCGCTCTCTGCTGCCACCCACTGAAATAAAAGAGTTATACATTATCGGCCACAGTTTATTACAGCACAGACACCCGACAATGGTTAATTAGGTGATATTAGATAATTTCCCACGGCACACCTGATGATCTTTCACGGCACATCAGTGTGCCGCGGCACACTGGTTGAAAAACACTGCAGTGTAAAGGATAGCAGACTAGGTGACTTTATAGTCTTTGTGCTATCCTTTCTCTAGTTCTAGATCTATCTATTCATTTTAACCATTCTTCAAAACTTATTAGCGATTCTTTTATTAATCATGTTTTATTGTAGTATTATACAGAGATAAATACATTAAAATTGAATTGAATTGAATTTAAAAAATGGCGCCCCCGATTCTCACTGTTTTGTTCTGGGCTGGGACTTTACTACATGTTTCTGAGAGAAAAAAGTACGTTGATGCCTTGCACTCTATGCAACTATCTTATGTTTGCCTGTACAAATACACAGTTTGATCTATGAGCACAGATGTAATAGGTATGTTTAACTTTGTTTGTGTGTCATTTTCATGTCATGGCCAAGGTTAATAGTTCGAATATTGAATTTAACTAGCTTGCCCTTCTTTTGTACAGGGCGTGCCAAAACAGACCAAAGATTTTCAAAGTAAAATGATTGCAATGAGAAAGGGAGAATATGTTCTGGTCTAGACAACTAAAATTCTTATGATTTGTTTTTTTGAGTCATAGAAGTTACCTGTTAGCTTTCTTCTTAAAGCAAGTGACGTAGCTTTCTGGCGCGATGACTTCCACAAATAAGAGACCCGTAGTAAAAAGCGAAATTTGTAAGCAGCTTTTTCCTCCAGAAAAGTGGAAATAAAATGGCTTTATTTAACTAATTCTTAATAGTTCCCTATGAACGTAAAGAAATTGCAATAATTGAACTAAGACTAATGATTAAATATGATATAATGTTTAAATTATTGTTATTACATAATATTAATGTTTAAATGACTTGCAAACAATTTTGCAATCACTTGCGAAATCGCATATTTTGGAGGCAGATCAAATCTGCAGGCCAGAAAACAGCTGAGTGGGCATGTTGCATCGTCGATGAAGTTGAGCCATGCCGAATCAAGCAAGTAGTGGGTGGGTGACTATTGTGAAAACCCCTCTCTTAAATTGTTTGGTTTGCCGTACCAGTTACCTTGACGGTAGACGATGTATACGAATGTGAACGTGACTAACACATTCTGATGGTTCAGTGCCTCGTCAAGAATTACTCTCGAACATTTGCTATGTGCCGTTTCTGCCAAAAACGTCTGCATTAACTATGAACTGGTATTGAATGCAAAGGCGGTAAACTCTTGTAGCAGCACGTCTTATCTGTTGCTGCATCTATTTCTTACCTTACTGTATTATGATTATCATGGGACTAATTAGAATAGAAATTGTTAATAAGCAGTGAATAGAGTTGCTTTATACGCTTTATTTTGCTAGTTAATTTTTTATTATCAATATTGTAATCATGACTTTAAATTTAATTGTAATTAGTTTGTAGAAATGTAAAATATTGAATATAAAATTGCATTGTTTATTAATGTTTCGATAAAAGTCCGCCATTACCAACAGTCTTTCATCTCACTGTCATCCAAACGTCAGTTTTCTTGTGTTAAAATTTACCCCGGTGTCCTCTACATTTATATAAATTAGCATTTTTAACAATTTTGCCCTATAGCTGGTGGGCTTTCTATGTATCAGACGTACTGTGAAAAGTTTTTAAAGTTTCATTTTTTGTTAATTTGTGTTAATGTTTGATCGTAGATGGCGACACTGTGATGTCGTTGTTTACAGATGGCTAGTTATGTTACATGTAGAAAGTTAGATTACAGTGGTGGAAATTCTGTAAGAGCAAAACTCTGACGCAATTACTTCTGATTAATTTACCCGTTCTATGATCTAACAAACTCATGATTTAGCATACTAGAAAGCCTATATAGCATACATACCTGTTATGCCATCTTAATGCTATAGTGGAGCTATAATATTTACTTCTAGTGAGTAGTGATACTAGTAGCAGTAGCGCTAATTTAAACATTTTTACCATTCTGATTCAACCAAGTTTCGTATAATTCATCGTATAAGACCAGATATTGTATATGTCTTAAATTAATTTCGTTCTGTGCTCTATAGTCTATATTCACAACTATTGCAATAATGTAATTATCTTTAATAAATTGTTAATACTAGTTGATAAAACTACGTTCACCGGGTTAATTTGTCTTTTTTATATAATGTTATCGCTTCATTGTTTGCTTTACCACCGAAAAAGGACAGTAGTTGAACCTGGATCAGTTGTTACTTTCAATTTTTTTGTGAAAGTACAAAGTCCTGACAATTATAGTCCGGAGAATCAACAAAGTTACTTCACTTATGCAACTACAGCCTTAATGACCTAGCAAAATATTATACCGCATTTGTGTGTGGTGCCATCTATCAGGAAAAATGTTCAATAAAGGTTAGAAGTGTGAAACGGTGGTGGGAAAACTCAGTTTTATTGATACGCCTTTTCAACATAGTTTTTCTTTCATCACAAACCTGAAGAGAGGCATGATAACATGTAAAAGATTGGAAGTAAAATGCCAAATTAATGGCATGACTATAGTTGCCAAAAGTAAGTTACTCCTAGCTGAGAAGTCAAAAACATACCATAAGAATGCAAGGTAGGTCTATAGTTTTACAATCAAAACTCTTTGCATCGCCTACTTTGGGACCCCAGTAAAACTTGGCGTTAAATAAGTTTGGCGTTATAACCATGTATTGTTAAGGAAACCATTTGATAATATGCATTTTGTTACGCAGTTGTGCCATAATTAATGTTTTTTTAGACTTAGACTTAGCAGAAGGTGGTAGTATCCTAGGGAGGTGCTGCCATCTTTTGGTTATTTACCTGTAAAAATAATTTACCTATTTCTTAAACTGTTTACTGTACTATCTATTTACATACCATTTACTGGGCTTCAACTAGAGGTAATGAGGTGTAACAGGGTCCTGGCTATTGTATGTTGGGCAGTGGTAGTTCAGGTTTCATGGTCTGCTGGCAAAGTTCAGATTTCAAATTTCGTAATGTAGTTTGTTAAGGTATGTTTGCTTCAAATGATATTTTATGGTTTTTTGATTTACCTAAACTGAGGTTAGTGCTTTAAATTTAATTTTTGTTGTAGTGTGTAAATTAAGTAAATTATTAAGTTCTAAATGTTGCTTTTTACTTTTATTATTTCAGACTGCAATTTACGTTGAAACTGACCCCCCTCTACACCGCCTTCACTTCTTTTTTTGAGCACAGTAATAAAGGAAATCAACCTGTACCAAAGTGTTCATCATTTTTTATTGAGGTTATGGGTTGCAACACGCAGACAGACAAACTGGACAAAACAAACCAGGTGCATGCATTGATACAAACCTGAAAATATAGACATTTTGCTTTGCCAATAATATAATAGCTTTGCTCTTAGGTTAAAGGAAAAAACAATAAAAATCATCATAGGTTAATAAGTAATTTTATTAAGCTATTCTGAGTATTAAATTTTAAAGACGCCATAATTAGCCGACAAACTCAAATTTCTTTCCACAGATGACAATGAAATGAAAATTACACAGCCAGCAGACTAAACAACCCATAAAATTAGACTCGGTTTAAGAACATGATTTAATGGCTAAATTCACAATTACTGAACTTCCGAATACAAAACTGTTTGATCAAAGAAAGCAAATGAATGAAGGTGAGCTGGGATTTGAACCAGTGTCCTTGAATTGCACGAGGCTAAACTTGCCCCAAAATACATTCAATTTAATAAAGACCATAAGAATTAGAATTAAAATGCAGTATTGAAATTCAACAGTTATTCTCTAGTACAAGTGAACCAACCCTTACAAAAGTCACCTAGCATCTGCATTGGAAGTAACACCCGTCTCTTTATCATAATGACATTACATTTGATTCAGTTGTAGACACTCGAGTTGTAATGCAAAGGATGCTGGTTCAAAACCAAGATCACTTGAATGTTTTTAATTTATTGAATATTTCCTGCCAAATGAGGATAAATCTGAGGCAGAATTTCATATTTCACGAAATTCGAACAACTACTAAGCTAAATTTACACCACGTTTCAGTCCAGTAAGTTGTATCTACAAAACACCGTTTTGCAGGCTAAACAAACACGTATACAGAAATTACAAACGATTTTTATACAAAGCCACCAATATTCACAATTTTGTACAATAATCACTATTAGCAATCAACTTTTGCAGATTTGTAACTAAATCAACGTTTTAATCATTACATAGACCCAGTAAGAACAATAACAGCATTTTGACTTTTTTTCCAGAATTTGTGAAAAACAACCAAAATAATCATTTTTGGATAAAAAAACACCAAAAATGTGTAATACCAAAACAAACTTATTCTGAAGGGGGGGGGGGAGAAAGTCACAATCTTTTTAAACAAAACGTTTTACCATATTACGGTATTATTAATGTCTTCATAATACTTTTGTGAATTCGAAAACTGCAAATGGTAGGTTTAATGACATTTTAGTAACATATTTTTGCCTCAACACGACTTTTGAAAAGCCGCGTCAATAACACGCATGATAAATTAGTCTAACCTACTCCATATATAAAAAACTGTTGGTCCTTATGCAAATACATTTAAAATGTTTCATAAATAATATATTACTATAAAATTAAATAATAGCACTAAAGATTAACAATAGTAGTAATATTAATAATCTCACTGGGTTGATAATACAGATGATAAACTCTGGAAGTACTTTCTGTAACGCTTTAAAGAAAGTTGACAGATGCATAAAATACAGTCAACCTCGAGTATAAGATACATGGATATAAGGGACGATATCTTCAGGTCCCTATGCCCGAGACCCCGCGCGGATCATAAGGATTTAATTAAGCAAAATTAAGCACTCGTACTTGTAATATACATCTCAATTTACATTATTAGCATAACTACCAGTAGTAAAATGTCTTGTAATTGGGATGAGTTTGAATAAAGATCGATTTTTGTGTTCAGTTCAAGGCGATTGGGTGTGTTTGTATTAAATCGGTATATTACATACATTGCGACAAATGGTTCATCGAGCATTAGGCTACCAGATGAGGTATATAGAGCTCGCAGGTCTAGATAACTCTCGGTCTGACTCAACTTTGGCTATAAGGGACATCGGATATAAGGGACGATTTTCTCCGGTCTGGAGCTGTCCCTTATATGCGAGGTTGACTGTAATAACATTAACTGTTAAGGCATGTTCAGACTAGCAGGTGAACTAGCAGACTAACTTAGACTCACTAAGTTAACTTGCAAAGTAACTCGCAAGCGCATTCAGACTAGAGAGTAAACTTGGTGAGAGTTACTCTTCGACAGTAAGCGCAAGCTGACACTTACTTCTCTATTCACTGCGACAAGTGCTGAGAGAAACTCGCCGAAGCGTTCACACTGGACAGTTACTCTTCGACAGTAAGCGCAAGCTGACACTTACTTCTCTATTCACTGCGACAAGTGCTGAGAGTAACTCGCCGAGGCGTTCACACTTGCGAGTTTGCTGTCAGACAGAAAATTCTCTAGTCTGAACAGACCTTTATGACCACGTTTATTACACGGTGACAAAAATTCAAAAATTTATGAATCAGAGTCAACATATATGCAATTAGAAATACAACTGTATGACGAACAGACAGCGGCAGAAACACGCAGTTCGAGACTCAATAACACTAATTTAGTAATAGCATTACAAATCATCTTATTTCAAAGTTATTTACTTAGCTGTGCAAGGGAATACGTTAGTTGAGAATTCTTATATAAATGCTGCTTTCATAAAGTGCCCAAAATGAGGGCAAAGGCTATGTGATTCATCCATTTATTCGGTAAGCCCATCATGCACCTCAGAAGTGCATACATTGAAAATATATGACAGCAGCTAACAATATACTGCTAACGTTTCGAGGTTATTAGTAAAGGGCAGGGCTATGCGGTTCATCCATTTATCCGGTAAGCCCATCACGCACCTCAGAAGTGCATACATTATAGGTATATGACAGCAGTTAACAATATACTGCTAATGTTTCGAGGTTATTAGTAAAGGGCAGGGCTATGCGGTTCATCCATTTATCCGGTATGCCCATCACGCACCTCAGAAGTGCATAAATTGAAAGTATATGAGAGCAGCAAACAATATACCGCTAACGTTTCAAGGTTACTAGTAAACATGATAAATTAGCAACGTTCACTATAATGACGCTTTACCTCGTCAAGAAAAATACGAGTTAAAAAAACATAGACGTGACTTTGTCATGGACAGGCTGTTGTAAATGGACATAGCTTAACACTATGGCGGCAGCTATTATTACTGCGAACAATTAAAATCAGACTAGGCTAGAAGACATCTTGTCAATTTGAACTTTTTAACATTTAAAGGTTCAAATACAGCGCAGATTATGAAACTTCAGTTTTACGAAAAAAAAAATGAAAAAATGCTCTAAGATATTTTGATACTTTTAACTTTTTCTTGGTGATTTATATAAGAGGAAATTTGACGTGAAGGTTGTCATTTCCTAAGAAAGTCTGGAACTTTATTTCGCACGTTTTACTCGTTAGATGGCGCCAGGAGCTCTTTAGTCTTTAGTTACGGCAGCGTTTGCATTCTGTTATCACGTGTTGCATTTCGTTGTAGCATTGTTTACAAATTCCTCGTCACAGAAACGATTCGGTATCCAAGGAAACCGTTGCTAGGACAGTTGTTTAGCCTATGATTTTCCGACATTCCCGCAAAAGCAAACAATTTTTGGGGGGAAAAGGCAACTTCGAGGCCTGATTTCATCCAGATGCAAGTCATGAAATTTGGTAAAATTAGTTTCAAATTTTAAGTTACGGTTAACTATTTTAATTAAAGAAAATTTGTCCTTACTTTAAATATGACCTTTAAGAGCGAAGTAGTAACCTAGTTTTTGATACCGCGATAAGATTTTGACCTGCGAGCTTATGTCTAATTTGACCATGTAAAAATTAATAAATATAAAAAAGTATCAAAAAGACTGACCTAAACTTGCTGTCTTAAATTTAGAAAACACTTCAAAAAAGTTACAGTTTGCTACGTAATAGACATTTAATTCTACCCAAAATCAAGATGGCTCTTTACCCAAAAGTTAGTTGGACAAGATGGATAAATAAAGTGATTAAGATAGTAAGATAAGAAGTTTGGAAGTTTCATTAGTATCAAAAATGCTTGTCCGAAGTTACTTACAATGTAAAGAAACGATGATTATATATATTATATGTACAACACGAAAATGTAGAAGACACTTATGATACACAAATTTACATATTAAACTGCAAAGTATATTACAAAATAACAATTAAATATTATACAATAAACATATAATTTGCACAACTGATATTCTATCGTCGAGATTCAGACTTTAACACAGACCAGTTTAGCTGCACTTTCACCCGCCAGATGGTGTCACTAGGCACATTCACATTCTTACGTTTGCAGTTCAACATGCCTTTTCGAGCACCTCATTTAAAAAGCATCACCAGGTATTGCAAGTAGCTTCTTGTTTTGTTTAATAGGTGGCAGCACCAAAAAGTCACCGCAGCTTGCACAAAAGGCTGTACCACTATTGTGAAACAAATACCAGAGCACTCTAGCTACACACTCTAGTCGCAAATGTACCTTCTTTTTTCGTCTTCCCAAAATTCTTCTAGGCAAGTCCACATTCAAATACATGCGTCGTAGACTTCAGTACAGATGAGTGTTGGGCGTCACCTTGTCGACGTCCTGGAAAATAAAAATTAAAAAGTGAACGAAAGTAACAATTTCGGGTGAGTGAAATAGCTGAGAGGTTATAGGCTACAAGTTAGCAACCAAAGTTAAGCAATGCTGAGCTTGTCTAGTGAAAGAATATGTGAATACCAGACTGCAAACCCTTTCCAGATTCAACATATGTTCTCAGTGGTACCAAAGACTGCAAACCCTTTCTCAATAGTTGCGTCCACTAAAGCCAGTAAACACAAACAAGCATGAGAAATGACAAATGTTCACAGATTCAGATTTCATTCAGCAGCTATTATTCAGGTGTAAAAGTTTTAGGCACTTTCACGGACCAGGTAAAAAACAGTCACTATGATCCGAGAGGGCAGTTCTCCCAGTACTAATTACTGGCTTGTTGACCGTAGAAAAAACTACATAAAATCTACTACTTACTTTAGAGACTTTTGTCGGTCTTTTTCAAACGAACTCTCAGCAGGTTCACAATCATAAGACGCTAGTGCTAGCGCTGAAACACAAACAAAAACGTGATTATTAAACAAATGTTGATATTTCTCGCTATATCCAAATTATTTATCACTAGATGAGAACCCTTCTTGCATCGCAGTCAATTCTCTGCAAACTTTCGTTGCAACACGTTAACAACTTTTTGAAATAATGCGCAGACAGGCAGACAAACATTTTGAATTGAAGTAGGTATTACACTAGCATGGAAACCCAGAGAAGCAGGGAAGCGCAGGTCAAAACCAGGGCCCGGTTTCACAAGGCCATCACTAAACTTAACGACGTCTGTATTACTGACTTATTTATTATTAACTGAATGTAATAACGACGTCGTTAACTTAGTGACAGCTCTGCAAAACCGGGCCGAAGTTCTGTAACATTTTCTTGAATACAGATGGAGCCACTTAAACCAACCTATTTCTTCACTATTGTTTTGCAGATCAGCTTTTAAAGTTGGAATGTGAATTTTTCCGACAGCTTAATCTAGTTGGTTTCTATCGTCCAGACGGAAAACTTACACATCTAGTTACTCCAATCAATTTTTATCCTAATCAAACTTTAAATTATTGATTTTTTTTGTGACAGGTCAGACCACACGTCCTATCCTTTATGCACACAATGTTAAACATCTAAACCTCAGCAACACCTTGGCAAGCAAGAATCTTTGCCAAATAACATAAGAGATTAAGAGTTAAACTGTTGAAGAAACTAACCGTGTTCTGAAAATACTGGGTTTGTCAGCAGATATGCCAACACCTTGTCATCCTTCTCAAATGGACACTGAAATAAACAAGTAAACAATCAAATGCTACAATAAACAAGTAAACGATCAGGCACTACAATAAGCAAGTAAACAATTAAATGCTACAATAAACAAGTAAACAATCAGACACTACAATAAGCAAGTAAACAATTAAATCATAGCTTTAAAACAGCTTAAGTGTAAACATAACTTTTTTAAAGATTGTCTTAAACAAACTAATTAGTAGTTCAGAACCTAATCCAGTTCGTTTTGCCTCCTGCCCACTGATGTTGCTATTTAGATGGGTTTCAATCCCCATTTCTTGCATGTGGATTGTGAAAGTGCTGTACTACGTTGGCAGACTACAAACACAGCCATGTAAACACAGATGTTATCCCATTAATGTATTCGAAATTAGAAATTGGAATTTGAGAACGAGCTTTTGTGCCTCACTCTCAGTTAAACACAGAACTGCTCCGTTCGCTTTCATAAAAAGTAAATTAAAAACTTATGTCACTGCAAAATTTTCATCCTCATGCTGATGTCATCAATAATCATGCTTACAAAAATCAAATGTCTAAAGCTAATAGCTAAAAATAATTCAACGATTATCATAATTGCCATAAATTTAACAAATAAAAGATGATGTTTTCCTGATTCTACAGCGACATGAGCTGTGATTTAAAAACTGTTCTGTTTTCCTTTAAATAAATATCAAGGTTTTGTAATGATTAAAACTAAGAAAAACACCAGCAAAATTCCTTCTTTTTTTCTAGTAAAATCTATTGAAACCGTCACACTATCACAATGCATACGTTGGGTTTTCATTGACTAATTAGATGCAAACTGTAATTTACCTGAACTCGTTTCCAGGCCATGACTTCACCAATCTGCTTGGCAAGTTGCCAAAACTTTTCAAAGTTGATGTGGCCGTCGGGAAGTCTGTTCGCGCAGCCTTCATTCAAGTAGAAGATGTCTTTCAATAGCAAACTAAAGAGCGGTACGATGATCTGAAATGACGTAAAAGAGTGAAGAATGTCGAAGTTGAAAAAAAGTAGCTTAGAATATCATACTTTGCTCACCGGCGACCAAAATGAATTCACCATATATGTGTGCTTGCAAGTCGTAAGTCGGCACAGGTTAAAACTATGTTATGATGCTTCAAAGTAGAATACATCAAAAATTGATTTTTTTTGTTTTCTCATAAAAACAAACGCTAAATATATTAGACTTTTATATCCTAACATCAAACATCCTGGAAATCTCATTAACAATATCAAAAATTTAATTTTAAAACCCCCATCTGCTTCTGTGTCTAAAAACTAGTATTGCAATTGTGAAAAATTTGTGTTATCCAACTCCACTCGAGGAAGTGGTCATTTTGCTTCAGGTTTTTTCTGTTGCCAAACCCAGATCTTCGTCAGGAAGAACCATCTACTGAATTTAAACCTAACTTTCAATGTGCTTTTGCAAAGTTCATCAGAGATACCTCAATTTCATACGATTACTAAATACGGTTTTGTAGAAATGCGACAAGAAACAATGGCTAACTTTGACAGAGATTTTTTCAGTGCATAGCCTCCGCCTCAACTTCAATATGGATTATCTCAGCTTAGAAATAACACAGAGTGATGAGCTTGGTATCAAAATAACCTCATGAAATGGAGATTTGGGATTTGTGAATAACTAGAAAAGTTTAAGTTATAGCAAGTACCCATAGTGAAAATTTTTGACATATGATAGTATTGCAGTCTAAAAACACTCACTTTCTGTCTGTCGTCGGTTCCGCTTTTCGACCTCCAGACGGCGGCTTGTAATGTAGACCGATAACTATGGAAATTAGACGCTGGTGCCATTGCTACCTATAAAAGTAGATTAACTGTCACTGACGCTTCGCAAACAGCACTTTAGCGACTTCCAAGTTTCACGCTTAGCATGCGATATCAATGCAAAGATACTGGTACCATTTTTCTTTGTTTCAAATGAAAAAACAAACAAATAGACAAACAAACATACAAGCAAACATACAAAATCAAATACACAAACAAATAAACAAATACTTTTTCAGTTTACAGTAAATATGGCATGAAAACAGCGTCACAGGTGAAACAGTAACCTTTCCTAAACAATGCATCCCCTCTCCAAAGCTCCCATCAACCATTCCAGTGCCTTTCAATTTAATTTTTATTTTTATTACTATTATTATAACCCTGATATAATTTGACTCACGAGTTTATCAATTACACAAATCAAGCTAAACCTAGAAAGCCCAAGAGTAACACTTTAAAAAAAAACAAATTATGTTTTGAGCATGACACGTTTTTCATGCAGTTTGTACGAAACAATGGCAGCATCACATCATACATAAAAAACGAAATTAAATCTGAAACACTCAAACATACCTCCAACACATCAAACTTGGACTTGTCTACCTTGGCCCACTAAAAATAAAAATATGCAAGTGATTATCAGAAAAAAATTAGTAAACACTGTTTACACTGTTTGATTACAATTTCATTTTTGTTTCAAAAAGGTTTTACACATTTTCATAGTAGGCTAGTTGGACACTAATTGTTGTTTTTGTTTCAAACACACACAAAGAGAGAGAGAGAGAGAGGGAGAGGGAGGGAGGGAGGGAGAGAGAGAGAGAGAGGGAGAGAGAGAGAGAGAGAGAGAGAGAGAGAGAGGGAGAGAGAGAGAGGGAGAGGGAGAGAGAGAGAGAGAGAGATTTTCGTAAAAAAAAAGTAGCAGCAATGAAACTCACAGTTTTCTTCAATCGAGCAACGGGTGCCATACTGAGTCCTGATATTATGGCCATCAGGGAGTTAAAGTTACCAATATTAAAACATTCTTTTGCGACCTCGATGAAATACTCGACAGTCCGAGCTCGATGTTTCTTCTTTGTGTTCTGCAACACGAAAAGAATCTCATTTTATTACAGCTTCATCAATTCTGTTAAACTAAAACAGGATTTCTTTACCTAAAAATGTTTCATTAGTAACAAAGTTGCGGCATCGTCTTGCTCATAAGTAATCAATTATAATCAATTTGAACTTTTATTTCAAATCATTGTTTCTTTTTTCACACTACAAACAAACCGATTACATTAACAACACCATCTGCTGTCATTTTTCAGGAATGACAAAATCGTTTGATAGACGGAAAAATAAATATAACATCATCATCATCATCCAATGAATCATACGTCCAGTGACACGATTCTGCTCACCTCCCTATGCCAGGGCTCCCTGCTCGCCGCAATGCCCCAAGTGCATTTATTTCCAAGGATCAATGCTGAAGTGTTTAAATCTTTCTGTGCAAAATCTAAATACGTTAACATTTGTCCTCTTGAAGGTTTTTTTAGCTGGTTCAATGGCTTGTTGAAGAGCTATCTTTACTGGAATATCATCAGGTAGTCTAAGCATGTGTCCAATCCATCTTAAACGGCATCTTTTTATTTTTCTTGTCCAAGGTTCTTCTTTCACTTTTTCATATAGATCTTTGTTTGAGATTTTCTTTGGCCATCTAATACCCAAAATGTTTCCAATAATTTCGCCTTTGAAATGCATCAATTTCAGCTTTATGATTTGCATTTAATGTCCAGAGCTCAGAGTTGTACAGAAATACATAAACATAACAGTGATTGTTGTGAAATCAAGCAATATGGTACTACCTTTGCTTAGTAACTTGTCGCCCTGACACTGCCTGGACACAGAAAGGTTTCTTATAAGCACAAGCACGGAGTTTTATGTCTAGCTTCTTGTAAAATAGCAGAAAATGGCATTTCCATTCTACATGGGACCCAAATAAAAAACTAGACACCTCCAATGTTTTCTGCAAACTATGTGGAAGTGTAAACACAAACAAACAAACAGGCCTGAAAAGCGATTATAATCGATTATTGGAATTGATTTTGTATCCGACTAATCCATTACGAACCTAAACCGATGTCCTAGCATATTGAAGCAGAACAGATGTCGCAACTATGTTACACACAGTGTAAATGGAATCCGTTTTTAAATGAACAGATTTGAAAATACCGAAATTTTGCAAAGCATGGCTTTTAGCCAACTGGATCAAGTTTACTTTCTCAATATTAGGAAATCAATGATAAATATGTGAATTGATTGGATATCCAAAAATTGATCTAAATAATTTGCCTTACTCATACTAAAATTGTATTTTAATAATTTAGAAACATGTAATTTCTACCGATTCACACTCAAAGCAAAATACAATAAACCTAAATTGAATCTAAACGTTAATTACTTCAAACGCTACATCGCAGTGCCATCTTTAGTCAGGATTAATAATAATTCTCTTACACTTTTTTCTACAGAATTCTAAACTAGTAACCTATATTGTCTTTTCATAAAACTGGATTGTGCATATAACTGCAAAACATTTTCCAGTGGTGCCACCTTACGGGCTTTTTGCACAACAAATTACACGTTTGATCCGCAGGATAACGGCTACGTACTATGCATATCTCCGTGGCAACCAGGTAACTCAAACGATTAAACCACCTCTCGTAATGCTCCAGGTTTTTCGTCTTCTTCATGTCCAGCACAGCCAGCTATAACATTTGAGAGAAATGCAAAATCAGTTTTAAATGCTAATAAATCAAAATAACAATTAAAACAAAATATCTACTTTTAGCTTTTGATGGAATATGGCTCTATAACCATCGTTATCATCACCATTACCAGCACTAATCACTGCCATCATCATCATGATCATCACCAGCATCATCATCAGCTGTAGCAACAACAATCATTATGATGCTCATCATTTAACGTCAACAATATTCGTCATCACCATCATGATCATCATCAGTTTGGAGCAGTCATTATCATCATCATCAGCTGTAGCAACAACAATCATTATCATGCTCATTTACCGTCAACAATATTCGTCATCACCATCATGATCATGATCATCATCAGTTTGGAGCAGTTATTATCATCATAAACACAACCTTCATCATCAGCTGTAGCAACAACAATCATTATCATGCTCATCATTTACCGTCAACATTACTCGTCATCACCATCATGATCATGATCACGATCATCATAATTATCAGTTGGAGCAGTTATGATCACCATCATCACCACCACCATCAGCAGCAGTATTAACAATCGTTATAGTGCTCACTAATCACTTCGATAATCACTCATCATCATCATCATCATCATCATCATCATCACCAGCAGCAGCAATAACAGCATTTTCTTTATTTTTGTTTTCTCATAAAAACGTGTAACTTTGAAGAAACCACTGAGAAGCTGAGCCATTAGGAGGTACCACTAAAAGTTACTTTTTTTACCTCTTTTTTGTTGCTCTCGCGAGCAAAAGCTTGGACGAATTCCTCCGGTCCAATATTTCTTAAACGTTCCAGCTCAATGTGCGTAAGCTGCTCGGCCAGGATAGCTGGACTTTCACAAACATCATTTATATCCGTCTATAAAACAAAAACGGAATATGAGCAAAGAAATGCGAAAAGGAACGAAGTAGAAAAATGAAGCCATCGACTTACGTAATTAAAAAACTTGAGAGTTAGATTCAAGGGCTGAGAAACCTTTGAACAAGAATAATAGTGCAAACTCCCTTCTAGAACAACAACACAACAAGCAGCTACAAGTATCAACAACAACAACAACGTCGACCGGCGACGACGACCACAACAACAACAACAACACAACAAACAGCTACAAGTGTCAACAACTACAACAACAACGTCAACCGGCGACAACGACCACAACAACAACAACGCAACAAACAGCTACAAGTGTCAACAACTACAACAACAACAACAACAACGTCCACCGGCGGCGAGGACCACAACAACAACAACGCAACAAACAGCTACAAGTGTCAACAACAACAACGCCAACCGGCGACGACCACAACAACAACAACACAACAAACAGCTACAAGTATCAACAACAACAACTTCAACCGGCGACAATGACGACGACCACAACAACAACAACGCAACAAACTGCTACAAGTATCAACAACAACAACGTCAACTGGCAACGACCACAACAACAACAACAACGCAACAAACAGCTACAAGTATCAACAACAACTTCAACCGGCGACGATGACGGCGGCCACAACAATAACAACAACGCAGCAAACTGCTACAAGTGTCTTACCACGGTTTCCGTATCAACAAGTCGCTGCGCAGCTTCCGAATTCAATGCAAGTTTTTCTTCATACCGGTCCAACTCCGTCAACTATAAAAGACCATTGCACATAAGTACAATTCTCAACACCCACGAAATACATCAGAATCAAAACGCAATGGAATTAAAACACGAACGGACATGATAGTCACTCACAATAACAAGTGGTTTAGATATAAAAGAGGTACATAAGAAAGGAAGGCCTTTTAAAAAGTTCATTAAAATTTTATTTCTTGGAATAAAACCTTTTGCTATGAAAATAGAAGCAGGTGTTATAAAAATACCAAGTTTTGAATAAAAAATGCAAAATGCGGAGATTTTAGTACGGTTTAAATAAATAAGTTCAAATTTTAAAAAAACAAAAAAAATATTATTTATGATATAAGTTTACTTTACAATGAATTACTGATACTTCAATTACTTTTCTCAGTCAATAACTGAATTTTATTGACAATACAATTGTACTAATATAATATACACTAAATACAATATTGACAAACCAAAGACAACACAATCATACTAACACCTGTTTTTTATTTTTACAGGTTGGACAACATTATATAGCATAAAATTTTTACATTTTGGACTGCAAATTGAATGAAAATTCTCAGCTCCATGGCATTTTAACAGTGGTGGCTTGTAGCTAAAATTACTGGAGGTGCTGCTTCAGAAAATTTTTAGCCATGATTTTAATACTGCGTAAAACGTAACAAACATATGTAATTACAATGTTGTAAACAAACGAACAAACATACGAAAGTTTATACATAAACTTGATAAAATTCTGAAACAAAAAAATTATTTTTTGCTTATTTATAGCCTAAATTGTCGCAGTTCAAGCTTGATCCATTCACGGTAGGCAAGTGATAACTGACATCAAACTGTGTGAGCGACAGTGCTTTCTCTACCTAGGCCCAGACATGTGCACATGGCCGCTGGCGCACAACAGCCAAACACTGCGTTGCTCGAGCACACTGTGCTGGGCTGTGAAGCAAACAGTACTAACCTCATGTGCTCTAGTTCCACACAATATAAGAAAAAAGATTTATTATATTGAATATTATCGATATATGCCACCGGATTTATTTTTTGTGTCCACCCTGTATGTATGTAAAACTTCTTGCAACTCAGAGGTATTTTTATGCTGTTAAAATCACTTAAGTCTTGGTAACTAAAGAGATCTACTTGTAACAACAACTGCAAGCAGAAGCTTTTTGGATTTCATTGCATAAAGAAAAAGTGCAACTCAATGCTGTATCAAACTACAAACAGAATGACAACTTTTGCAAAAAACTACTGTGAATTTCTGAATTTAAGTAGCTTTATCTAAACACAATTCAACTGTCTGCAAGCTTGTGTCCAGCACTCAATTTTAGAAAAGATAATTACTGACATTAGTTGGTTGTGGTTGGACTAGAACCTAGATCAGAACCGCCAACAAAAGTCGTATAATCCACAGAAGTACTTTAGGTACATTCGGAAGCCTAGGCAACAATTTATCAACAAAATATTTAGAAGCAACTCCATAAATGTAGTTTTTCCACTGGTCTTCCATTTACTTACTAACCAAGTCGAACACTACATCATTTTTGCAACTAAACACCCACCACTGCGCTCCGTTACTCCAGTCCTGCAATATCAGTGTTTCGAGGAAGAACGAGCAAACAAGCAAGTCAGAAAAATGTAAGGAAGGAAAAAGTTCTGCTTACTCTGTCTATTATATTGTTTAACACCAGCATTAGCGTCTGGTGCAAGCTGGGATCAACCAAAGATAATCTCTGGATTATGTCCTTTAATCTCATCATGACTCTCTCGTCGCGGAAATCGTACGGAAACGTTTCCGTCCAATCACTGAAAAAAGTATTGACAACTGATGTGAAACCGGTGATGATATGGTTATACAATAATGTGCTCACGTACATGGAAAATGCTTGCTGACAGGAATGTTCAGCAGTAATTGTGTAGTTCAGATGGCGACACTAGTACTGTAAACACTTTCTAGGTGTCATAATCCATCGACGGACTTCGGCTAGTATTGCAGTAACATTATCTTATTGTTTTTCGTGACTCAAAACAATTTGCAAACAGTGTTTCAAATCATCATGTGTCGATGATTAGTCTGCTACAGTCAGCCTCGGATATAAGGGACACCTCGGGACAGGAAAAAATCATCCCTTATAGCCGAAGTTGAGTCAGACCCAGGGTGTATCCAGACCTGAACTTTTCTGTACTTTACCCATACTTTTATGGATTATTGCTACACATTCAGTGCAAACGGTATGTAGGAAGCTCCAGTGATGCGAGATGTACGTGACCGCAGAAACTGAGTTGTTCGAAGGCCGAGTTTGCAAACAACTGAGGTGAAAAATCGATCAATTTTGCTTTGATCATAGGGTCCCCTATATGCGAGGTAATTTACCGGGGTTTCTATTACGGGGGTCCTGAAGATATCGTCCCTTATATCAGAGCACCTCATATACGAAGATTTTTATAAGGAAAAACGTTACGAAAAATCGGGACCGGTGTTGGTGGTCCGTTATAAGTGAGTGTCCCTTATAAGCAAGTACCTTATACCCAAGGTTGACTGTGTTTGTAAACCATTTTCGTCTTTTTGTAACAATGTTACTGAAAACTTATGCTCAGACAGAACTGCGGCTCAGAATTTGACATCTCTGCGTAATGATATTTTAGATAATCATTATAAGAACATTCCTGTTGATACTAAAAGTAAAGTTAGTATCTTAAAAGAAATGATTGATTTGTGTGAATATAATACTACACTGTGATGTGCTTGAGTCACATGACGTGGACTGCATTACTTATCAAATATGTGGTAAACTTGTGTGATTCTATATGCATCTTTTTCAATTTTTTTATTCTTTTTTTATTAACTGTACACATGTTTATTGTTTTTATTGCAAATATTTTTTCAGTCTGTTTTTAACTTTTTTATGTGTGCCATTCTGAATGTCATGAGCGAATAAAGATAATAAAATATATAATTAAGAAAAACTGATTATGAAGAATAATGAATTTAGTAACAACATTTCATTCATTTTTTGTACTTGATGTTCTCATGTAACTCTAGTCAAAAGTTGTTGTAACACCAACTTTGGTTAACGTTCAAATTTTTGACAAAACAAAATACGATAAATTTAGTATTTGCTTAGGCATGAGCGTATTAATGCGCATCGTTATAATGCCGAACTTGTTTAATGTCGAGTTTTTTACAGTCCGTCCCAAAGTAGAGGGTATAAAAAACAGTAACTGTGTATTACAAACCCAGTATTACATAAAAAATACTTACGTTAAAAGAGCGACCATATTAATACCAAACTTGCCCAGGCCGTCACGAATAAGTCCGTTGGTTAGGTTTTGCTGTGTAGAACAAATCTGTAATGGCAGACATTGTCAAGGATTATCATTACGGTACATGCTCAAAATTTTCTGCTGGAAAAATTGACACAAATTTTAATAAATTAAATCATGATGGGCATTGTTTCTATTTTGAGCCATTTTAAATTAGTTAAAAGCAAGATTATCCACAAAAAATATCTCTCATCGTAAACAGGGTACCAACAGTTAAGCTTGCCCATCCAGTTACTAATAAGACATAGTGCTGTTTAACTTTAGAAACAACAAGACAGCTCAGCGACTCATCTTAGTGAGTCAGTGTAAAGTTCTTGGAGTGATTCGGGATGAATAAATAAATAAATACACTTTTGCTAGTTTCGCAGTTCTACTGCTTTATAGTAAAATAGGCAAAATGGACAGCGAAACAATTAAGACCGCAACGATAGTTGAACTTGAAACTTTCGGTTCAACTAATAAATACCTAAGTAAGAAAAAATTCCTAATCTTAGCAATACTAACAAGTTTTTGTTTATTTTACGGATAATTCACAAAATATGTGGACCCATTAAGTTCATTAGGGCGGCCACAGCAAAATTTTGTTTCTGCCCTACCTCATGACCCCAAGAAACGTTAGCAGGGAGGGAGGAAAAAAATTAGGTAAACAAAATTTTAAAAGGTTTACGAATGTTTAAAACTGAAACATGGAATGTTTAAACTCAGTTAAAATCAAAGTTTGTTTGCTTCTCATTGGTAAGCACTAACATTCAAAATTTTTTCAGTGCACATTTTTTCACTGCATGGTTTTTGTATTTTGTTTTGCATTACTAAATGATCGTATAATTATCAATTAGCATGTAATCTCTTTTTTCTATGGTATGAAGAATTTAATTATCATATGTCTCAATAATTATGGTATAAACGGCAACATTGCTCGGCATGAACGCAAATCTTGTAAGAAATACCAAGAGTTTTGTGTAGAGAAACACGATGGCGAAATGACAATGTTATGATTAATGCATTTTAATACATTAATGCGTTAATACATTAATGCATTTTAATACTTTTTAAATCAAAAAATACGCTTTTAAATGACTGTGCCATGCAAGTATATGAACACAGAAGAAAAATTATAAAATTCCTGGCCAGGGGTTCGATAAAAAAAATTGCCCGGGCAATCAGATAGAAACAGAAGTATTTTTATTGTTGGCCTAGACTCTCATTTAATGCCGATGTAGCAAATAAAATGCCATATCAGTGAAGAACATAGTTTTACTTCAACTCACCTCACAAACCTCTCTCATTAGTACATGAGGTTTAATAAACAACCGAGAACTCAGCAGAAACGCGAAGATGTACGCTCTCTGAAAATGAAGAAAAATTAGTTAATTACCCTGCTAATTATCCAACATTCACACTAAAGGAAACACACCGTACAACTGCCGGCTAAAAAGGTAGTGTCAAATGGCTGAACATATTTCTTCTGGTTTCTTTACAAAACTAAGTCTTCAATGACACTCCTACAGCAGTCACCTAACAGCTATCAGCTACAACAGCTAAAAAGCTACCAGAGTCAACCAAACTTTCAGCTCATTTAGCTAAATTTGGCTTCTTTACAAAACTCAGTCTTCAATGATACTCCTACAGCAGACACCTAACAGCTACAGCAGCTAAAACGTCACCAAAGTCAACCAAATTTTCAGCTCATTTAACTAAATTTGGCTTCTTTTGGTTTCTTTACAAAACTAAGTCTTCAATGACACTCCTACAGCAGACACCTAACAGCTACAGCAGCTAAAAAGCTACCAAAGTCAACCAAACTTTCAGCTCATTTAGCTAAATTCGGCTGTCAGATATCCGTTATGAGTAACAAAATGCTAGGCAAAAAAACAACAACAACATGTATGCAATACAGTCACGTGCTTGTGAGAAAAACTAACGTTAACTTACGTCAGGATAATACGTGGAAGTCGGTACCAAGTGCTGAATGAGAGCTTCTAATGAACCTGATATTAATAATCCATCTTGGTAGATAAGAGCCTAAAACAATATTTTATAAAACCACTAAGTAGATTCTAGGAAGTGTAGAACAAATTTTAGTAATAATATATATATATATATATATATAGCTCAAACATGTACGTTTCACAATATTCAAAAATCATGTGCACAACACAATTGACAGAAATTAGTTGTGGCTGGACCAGAACCCAGATCATGACAGCCAACAAAAGTCATATAATTCACAGAAATATCTCAGGTACAAGCGGATGCCTCAGCAACCATCTGTCAACAATATTTAGGAAGAAACTCCATGAAAGCAGTTTTCCCACTGGTTTTCCATTTATTTACTAACCAGGCCAAATGCTGCATCACTTTGGTAACCAAGTATGCATCATGAGCAGTATGGGCACTCAGTTAATATCCGAGTTATACAAAAATATCCGAGTTTAGAGGAAAAACGAGCAAACAAGCAAGCTAGAAAAACATAGCCGCTCTGAACTTCAAGTTGCTTACCCTGTTTATTATATTGTTTGCTTACCCTGTTTATTATATTGTTTGCTTACCCTGACTATTATATTGTTTGCTTACCCTGTTTATGATATTGTTTGCTTACCCTGTCTATTATATTGTTTGCTTCCCCTGTTTATTATATTGTTTGCTTACTTTGTTTATTATATTGTTTTCTTACCCTGCCTATTATATTGTTTGCTACCCTGTCTATTATATTGTTTGCTACCCAGTCTTTTATACTGTTTGCTTGCCCTGTCTATTATATTGTTTGCTTACCCTGTCTATTATATTGTTTGCTACCCTGTCTATTATACTGTTTGCTTGCCCTGTCTATTATACTGTTTGCTTACCCTGTCTATTATATTGTTTGCTACCCTGTCTATTATACTGTTTGCTTACCCTGTCTATTATATTGTTTGCTTACCCTGTCTATTATATTGTTTGCTTACCCTGTCTATTATATTGTTTGCTTACCCTGTTTATTATATTGTTTACTTACCCTGTCTATTATACTGTTTGCTTGCCCTGTCTATTATATTGTTTGCTACCCTGTCTATTATATTGTTTGCTACCCTGTCTATTATACTGTTTGCTACCCTGTCTATTATACTGTTTGCTTGCCCTGTCTATTATACTGTTTGCTTGCCCTGTCTATTATATTGTTTGCTTACTCTGTCTATTATATTAGGAAATGGTAGTCCTCTAATACAGAGTTGAGACATTTATAATTAGATATCTATATTTTTACAGTGGCAGTGCATTAAAAGTGCAATTTAATGCTGCAAAATGTTGAATTAACGTTTACTGAATCGACTTGAAGATTTAATAAATTCCTGCATGGTATCAAAATTTTATTTTGGTGAAGATTGAAAGTAAGATACCATGTAATAAAGTCTAGGTTTTAGTTTCGGTGTTTAATTCATTAATATTACGTGGGAGAAAGTTTGAATTTTACACGTTAAATAATGACACTAATGTTACAAATAACAGTAAATATTGTACCTAAAAATTAAAATCAGACGACAATCTTTGTACAGGGCTACTAAGCATAAAATGGGACTATTCAAAGTAACTTTGGTCTCGTTCTGAGTTGAGGTATCATAACATTGCAAATTATATGTATGAAAGTACATTTAGATGTCTCAGTTCGTATGTTGACATGAGGATAATGCGATCTTCACACAATTAATTTCAGATCTAGCTCGTAAAATGTGAACAACTATTACACCATTTCCCGGAGAATACATTTCTGAAACTAACAGCCTAGTGTAGAGCTATTTCGGAATAATTGTACCAATTAAGCCGTCAGTTACTAGTTTTCACTACTGGGGAATTGCCTACGCCAACATATGGTGTAGTCAAAATATTGTGAGGAAATACATTCCATGAATTTCTTCCGTTTAACACTTTCTCTTAATCTTCCTGTAGTGGATGATCACATACAGCAAAAATGCGTAGTGTAAACAGCCTTTTTTGTGTGATTCAAAATATAAAAAAATTGCGAGATTTCAAAAACGTGATTTTCACTAATGTATCACTGTTTAGTATGAAAACATAGCATTTAACATACTGTAGAAATTGTTGTTTTTAACATTACGAAATGAAAACCACATGCAAGAACATTCAATTTTCACAGATCTATCTATAATAAAAACATGTTGCAGAGAAGGGAAGTTCTGTTTACAATGCACGACTGCATGTACATAAAAGAAATTACTAAAAATGAGTACTTTGTAATGAATATGAAATACACCAGGCACAGGCAATCTATAAACAGTGTCCTAAATGGGGTAAACAAAGGGTAAAACTGTCATGCATTATCTCTGTTTCCACTACGTTCTTCCTGGAAATTTGGAAAACGAAATAAAGAAAATTGATTGATTCCTCAATTTTCAGTTAGACAGTGAAATCTCTGAAAGTCAGAGGAAATGGACTTTATTGTGACTGCTGCTGACCTAGCGGACACTCAAAGACAAATACATTTCATTCAGCACCTGTTACATCCCTGTTCTACTAGCTGATTATATTTTTATCGACATGTGAATTTCTGGTCTTACATCTTAGTCCTACTCAGCTTGCAAACGTTTCGAAAAACCATTTCTTGGGAAGACTGACGAACAGGAAAAACCATCTCTCGGGAAGACTGACAAAAGGGAAGAAACTTTTCAAGCGAGATTGATGAAGAAACTAAACTTGCATTATTCTTCTATTTATTCATTAGAACCAATAAGATTCAGACGAAGTTTGAATTGCTAGGCAAAATCGTGTCGCAAGGTAGGATTAACTTGTACTTTAACAATTAAACAGAGATAATGAATGAAATTATCCTGCTCCATGAATTTGCTAAATTGTTCATTGTAAATTTGCACTTGTCTTCACTTATTTGTAACAATTTGTCACAAAAATATGAAAACATAACCACTGAAGAAACCACCAACTACAACAAGCACTTGAAGCAGATGACGTTCGCTGATGACGGTCATTCTAGGTCGTTGCCAATGTCGTTTCAGAATTAACCGAAATTACGGTCCTTGACAAGCTTTGGCAACGAGAACGAACAGTGAGACTAACTAGAGTTAAAAAGTAACAAACTCTCGAGGAATTGAAGGCCTACTTCAAGAAAATGATGAAGTACATCCATCCAAGAATGTCAGAGGCTCCATGCCATCAAAGCAAGACATCAAAATGGTGGCTACAAACCAAATAAATAGAGGAAAGGAATTTCCAAGATTACCATAATGTGGTTAAGAAGAGACGAGCTTTCTAGACAAAGCAACAGATATTTTTGATTTCTTTTAGAATCATGGACACGATGCAGCATTGAAGACGGTGTAATTTCGTGGAAAAAGCCGAATTTGCGATACAAAAACAAAGGCTCATCTTTACCTTACACTAAGAAGTCGCAAGAGTGGCGCCGCCACATGGAGATATCTAGTATTAACTAACTTACATTGCTGCTACACTTGCTTGATTCTTGTATACTCATAATATCCATGATGTACTTATTGTAGCTGCCGCCAGTGCCGTACGGGTTCAACACTTTATACATGTTGGCGGGATAGTCGCTGCAACCGTAAACCTGAAACATACAGTGTTAGTAAGGTTATCAGCAGATAGATGGCAGTCTAGTAGACAAACAATGCGACATAATAGACTTTCTTTACAGAAACATGTGAATATGTAGACAGGCGGGTAAAGATACTAGAACAAACTGCTATAGAAGTTTTCTCTACAGAATCTGTTAGAACGTGGCTTCAGCAACACTCACCAAAAAATCGGTCAAAATTGGCTTTGATACTTTTGAGATATACGCATAAATCTAAGATGGCTCCTACTGGGACCAAAAATCAATTACATCTCGTAAACCATTGAGCCGAGATGAAAAGCACGTATTAATGACTGATGAAGGTGCACCCGAGGATTCCAAAAATGGAGTCGTTTTTGTGATGTCACAATACTGGTATAATTAAGAACATCACTGCTTGACTGTCATTGAAAATGGGTCACTAGAATTGATTTTTTGTCATATTAGTATTGTGACGTCACAGATGAAAGAACCCATTTTTCGAATCCTTTGGTGCACTTTCCTATTAGTCAGTAATACACATTTTTCATCTAGGCTCAATGGTTTAGAAGATAGAACTGATTTTGGGTCCCAGTAGGCACCACCATCTTGGATTTACGCGTATATATCAAAAGTATCAAAACCGATTTTGGCCGATTTTTGTTGAGGATATCTGAAACCATGTTCTAACGGAATCCGAAGAGAAAAATTCTATTGCAAGTTGTTCTAGGTAACACCCCTTACTAGGAGCTATGTTTACCCTCCTAACAGTATTATATACATACATATAAGGATACACATAGGGATAAATGCATATATTTTAGACAGCAAAAAGTTGGTTCTTAGACATTTTTATTTTAATACTAGGAAATGGTATAAACTAAGACAGCACAAATAGTTTGCAAGTACACCTTACATTCTATGTTAAGCAGCTACAAGCATTTCAAAGCTTTGTTTGCGAGTTCTACCATCTAGCGGGTAAAAAATGAAATGGTGTTAAAACGTGAATGGATGACATTTCTTCTGTTTCACTATTGACTTGTGACAAGCGATATTCAGTGAAAAGTAGTGTTTTAAATACCAGTCAGAGAGAAGAAAGATTTAACATCGATTCATGGTTTCGCACATATTAGTAGAAAAAATGTAGATAAATCAATTATTTCAATCAGTTTATTCCACATAATAAACAGATACTTGCGCATCACAAGTACATTCATATAATCCTTAATAAAACTTAGCAGAGGCGGATACAGACTTTGGAAAAAGGGTGGTGCCCAACAAAAAAGCAGCTAGGGAATCTGGGAAACCCTGGCAACCAATGCATTTTACTGCATTTTAGACCATTTTTCTTACTATTTCCTTAAGCAAATTCATTAGTTTAAAACTCATTATGTCATCTCAAACTTGTGACTCTTAATTACACACCATTATACTAGTATACACGCTAGTATAGCATATAATTGCGCACAGCGACATCTTTGCCAAAAACTTCAATTATCACTTAAAGGCACAAATGTTTTTACACTGAAATCATTAATGCAGAACTTTTTACTCGATATAAGTTATTAAATGCTACTAGTAAACGTTCTAAAGCTTATAATCCAGAGAAAATATTCACTTGGTGTGCTCTAACTGCTACTGTAAAGGGGAGGCCCAGGCCCCTTGAGTACACCCCAAAAAACCGCCAATGCTTAGGGTGAATAACAATCACCTTAGATAGTTAAATTTTGTTAAACTTTCAAAGCTACGAGTGCGTCTGTGAATCCACTAAGATTGGCAAAGAAGCTTTTTTGTCACATTCGCGTGGCCGACAAATAGCTGTGCTACAGTGATAAGCATATTCGTGAACTGTAGTGTTCGTCTGTGATGTCACTGTGGCGTAGAGCTCATTTTCGTGACATCACATCAGGGTCATATAACAATCTTCACTTGCACAATGTACTTGATGCTCAAGGAAGATGCCTACTATTGCACAAACTGTGATTAGTTTGTGATATAAGCGATAGCAGTGTACGGTCGACGTTAATTAAATTTAACATTCAAATGTATTTATTCAATTATTAGAAACAACTGCTAACATTTATAGGCAAGAAAAAGTATAATTTGGACAGTTTCCATTTTCTTTCACTTTTGAAACTCATCAAGTGTCAGACAGAATACCTGGTTTGCACAGGCTCAAAACGTCGGTAAAGCCCAGGGAACAAAATCTGTCTTTACTGCCTTATTGTCTAGTTCTTTTCTTTTCGATCGTACCAAATAATCTACTGTTATTTTTACAATTTTATATGTTGGCAAATGTAAAAACGATCACTCTTTGTCAGAAGCAATGTCCGAATAGGCAAAAGATAACTCGGCAGTGAGACATTTATAAAACAGAAATGATCAGAAAACAGAAAATTAACTGCAACAAGAATGCAACACAGTGTGAAATATCAGTGATGTCATGCTAAAACTTTTACACATTGTACTTCGTTACTAAAATTCTTCATCTATAAAATATAGTGCATTCAAGTGTGGACAAAGCTGTGATTTGAGCTTAACATTAAAAATGCTTCAGTTAGTACCCCAGTTTCTCCATTACCGGCATGCCGCTTGACTTTGCCCACATGTAAATACAGCGAGAGTCACACATGCGCAGTGTCGTTCCTTACGGGACGTCACTTCCGTTTTTTTCGTTTTTCGCAAGATAACTATGTGGCGCTAAACGCCCAAGTTTATTAATAAAAATTAACCCGCTTTCTTCCATCATGCTAATCAGTAGTGAATTTTGACAGAGTGGACCTTTATTAAAATGAGATCGAGTCTATTCAATCGTCCGGCTTTCCCTTTAACCGTGGTAAAACTCAAACTTGGAAAATTATAGAAGGAATTGTCAAGATGAAAAAACTGACCAGCAAACATGTGCTAGCTACATTCAGATGCATAGAAATCCTTTTTCAATGACAGTTTCCTACTTTACTAAGTCCTGACCAGGTCTAATAATGGCTAACTTTGTCCATTAAGCACAGTGTGGCCATTATATAAAAGAATTTAATGTCAATAGTGTTTCAACATTCCAAAAAGAATATGTTACAAAGTTTTAGTATTTATAAAGAAAACAATCAGAATCATCTCAGAAAGAAACTTTTCGTCGAGTTATCCATTTGGAGAGGATCCCTAGTCCTTGAACTTGATAGTTAGCTGATCCCAAAAACAACTTTTTTCAGCGGAAATTTGGAAAGTTTCTGCGAATCCGACATGCAATGAAGCCAAGCACTGCAGCTGGTAGTGGCTATTCCGGGCATTGTGAGTTACCCCCTTCCGTGGCATTTTGGACGCGTGCCAATTATATACAGCAGGAATGATTCCATTCCACTTTTTCCACAGGTTTTAATAGCAAGGAGAATTTCTTAACGAAAGGAGGACAATCCTGTCTTGTTCCTCGCATGACTTATCAGAGAAACCCATAAAAAACTCGTGTAAAAGTTGATGTGAATTCATAAAAAAGCTAAAAATTAATGTCGCTAATACAGCGACACACATCGAGTCTAAGGGCGCGTTCAGATTAGCGAGTTTTCTTGTCAAGAAACTCGCAAGCCTGATCAAAACTTGCTGCCGAGTTACTCTCCGACAGCAAGTGCGTGGAGCTGACACTCCAGATTCACTAAGTACTACAAGTGTCGAGAGTCACAGTGACTCGTCGAGGCGTTCACACTAGACAGAAAGTGCGTGAGCTGGCACTCCCGATTCACTAAGTACTACAAGTGTCGAGAGTCATAGTGACTCGTCGATGCGTTCACACTAGACAGTAATTCGCAGCCAACTCTCGGGCAGTCAGCAGTAACTTGCCGGCAGCAATTCGCAAAGCAGTTCACACTTGCGAGTTTGTTGTCAGAGAGAAAACTCGCAACGCGCGCCGCAACAGATGTGATTATAAAAGTTTAGTATTTAAAAGAAATGACGACAATGACCATGGACATAGATGACAGTTTTAATTAACGAACTGTAGCAAGCATGGTAACTACTAATAATTTATAATAACACTAATAATTTTACAAGTGTCTGCTTTAATATTTTACACGATTATTACACCAGGGAGTACAGAAAGCTGTAGAGAGTGCACCCCAGATCAGGGGGTATATCATCCAAGGCTTAACACTCACGTGGGGAGTAAACACATGGCACGTGTAATAGAGACCCCCCTCACGTTCGTGGAATGTTTTTCAAACGCAGCCGGTCAACACCTAAACATACAAGCGAGAAAAAATATCCCGAGGTAATGATATCAACAAATCAATTAAGTTTATGTATAAAGCATTTCTGTAAGCGTGTAGGTGTACAGGGCGATCGAAAAAGTGAAAACATTTTCACCAAAATATTCCTGTGTTACAACAGACATTTGCAGTATCTAGTAAGCCTTATATTAAAGCAAGGTGAGTCATTAGGTGACATCTACACAAAAATCTTCTCAAAATCAAAAAAAAAAAAAAATTGGACGTAAGGTTTCTTAAAGCACAAGAAAAACATTCTTTATAAAGAAAGTTTATAAAATTCGTCTTGAAATGATGACATGCTGTCTTATTGTGTAAAGAGTCTGCATCGGCAGTAACGCTGTGTAAAACTTGTAAACTTAAACTCCAGCGATGACTGTTCGACGCAGCTATTTTAACGGTAAATCATATGAAACAAGTTTAGATAGTATTAATTACTTATGACTGTGATTGCCAAAATTTCAACAAACCATTGCGGTTTATTTTACCAATTAATACCCATTGCAGGCAGTGAGTTGGAGAAAGGAGACACTGAATAATTGTGGGCTAGTTGGGACTTGAACCCATGACCTGGGATTAGTACTTCCACATTGTACCACTTAAGTACTCAGATAATCAGAGCATTCGTAGCACACTCTTCACTTACCAAGTAAAAGGTTAAATTACTTTATATTGTCAGTAAGATTGATATTGTGTTTTTTGGTGAGCCAGTGGTGCACACTGGGATCGCAACGCAGTGCCGTATTATCAGGTGGCATTGAATATTGTAAATTAAGAATTTTCTTGTCCAATTACATGGGCCTTGATCTTTTAAGCAGATAACCATAATGCCAAGTAACATAACTTTGTATAGAAAGTCTTTTGGGGATATAATTAAACAATCTCCATTAACAATTACTTTAATTTTTGTAAATTTAAAAACAATTGCAAGTTTGAATACAAAACAACAATCTGCCGAAAATTGCTTTTCGTCTTCCCCGTTACAGTTCCAAAAGGGACCGAGTACCAACTAACAAATGACAGTACAGCTGTATTCTAACCCAAATGCCCCTGGTTCAAATCCAGATCGAATCCAAATTTATGACAATTCCTTTCTTTGTTCAGCTTAGTTTTAAAATTTAATAACAGTGAATTCGTCTCATTATTAATTGACAATCTGAAATTAAATACCCAAAAAGAAGTTACAATCTACTAGTGCATACTTAGTATACTATCAATCTCTCAGCTATGTGCGTGTCTACACTGCTGAAAGACTTTACCCTGCTTTTAGCCTTGCAGATACTGGAAGTTGAGTAAACTCACCTACTCTGATTACTCTAATTATAACATCAAAGGAAAAGCCGCTTTCCGACGCAGGTGAAAATAGCTACGGGGCTAATACTGTTCACACACGAAGTGTAATTACTAGTTAAGCTTGTCATGGGTCTTCGGACTTCTAACAACTATGAATTATGGCCAAATCCTCGTGAGCCAAGCAATGAATTTAAATGATTTACAATGTACTAATTAGACATTTATATAACTAAAGATTATCTAGATATATTTCAATAGGTCAATATATTTCAAAACTCTATTGATGTTTGGTATCAGTTCATAGACAAGGCTGGATATCGAACCCGAGGTCAAATATCTTGGTCGCATAATTAACGATAATTGTAAAGACGATGTTGATATTTTAAATCAGTTGCACCTTTTCGTATTAAATTCAATATTCTTTGCAGAAATTTTAGTTTCTGCTCTAATGTGTTCAAACGTGTTCTGTTTAAATCTTATTGTTCAACTTTTTACTGTTCTAACCTCGGAATCACTTTTAATCCAGGTACTATTAGAAAATGAAAAGCACTCTACTATTTTGCATTGTAGAAATGTTTTGCTTATCGTAGAGGCACCACAGCATCTAAAATATGTGCCCAAAGTGGTTAGTAATTTTAAAGTCATTTTAAGTAAAAATATTTTTAGTCTTTGTGAGCGGGTGTTAAATTCAAGTAATGAAACCATACGCAGTTTTAATCTTAATACCGATGGCATTTTAACTTCGAATATTTTTTCCCATTGGGAATTTACACTTGCTTAACCCTTTTTTGCATATTTAGATTACTAATTCTCTGTTCTTTGTGTAAATATTGATTTTGCGTTTTATAGTATTAATTTTAATTGTGATTTTTAACAAAGCTTTGCTTATACTTCTATGGTACTTTTTATGTATTGAAATAAAAGTAAAACAAATAATAGATAGACCCACGATATTCAGTAATTATCGTAATTATGGGTATGGAATCTGCAACGATCAAATTCAGTTTTTACTGCAGTCTAGGGATCACATATGATGAATCATCAAAGATAACTTAATGACGATGAATCAGTTTATACAAGATACGAAATACGACTGGAATCGACGCAGGGAATGATGACCCAAATCCTATACAATTTCTGAAATCAAATTTGGTCAATAAAGAAAATGCGAAAAAATGATGACCAAGTCTAAATTTGAACCAGAGACGCTTCTCGATTAGGCTAAAGGCTCCACGTCATGACTACCAGGCTAAATACTTTGGCTACCAATACAATTTAGCTGTAGATTTTTCTAATGACTATAGCTAATTAATACTATTCATTTTAAGATCATAAATAATACACATTTACTAGATTTTTATATTTTGCAAGTAGCAATACATAAATGCAGCTATAAGTTAAAAGAAATGGATTTATAAACAAGAAATAACTTAAATTATAATGTAAAGATAATTTACTGATAACCTGCGAATTTTCAATAACGAATTTTCGATTTAGTAATTTTACATTATAATTAATATGTATGTAAAGCCTGGTTTAGTTGTACATGCTACAACCCTACAGTCATTACTAAATAGTAGTAGTGGTTTCTCTTTATAGACCTTAATTCAACTAGACTATAGCAATAGTTAAAGTTCAATCCTTTTACAAGTTTAGCATAATTTAGACCACTTAGCTTAATTACGGTTCACTCCACGATGGATTAAGCCAACAGTACAGACTACAAAACACATTACAGTGAGCAATTCAACAGTTTAATCATGAATTATGATAACTCATTCTGAAAGCGAAACACATAATATGCATTAATAGCGCGCGTGCCAAACACAATGAGCACACACTAAACACCGACCCAGGTGAGGTATAGCCTGTCAACATAAATTACCATGACATGTACCACTCAGAACAGCTATTTTAATATCTCACGTACTGCACTGTATCCACTAGTATCACCTAATTGCACCACTGAACATTTACGGAGCCTAACACGCTAACAAATGTGTGAAAAAAAACGACTTTACCAAAGGCATCTTTCGTTGCAACACACACACACAGCAGCATCTAAAGCAGCTCATTGCCAACAGGATCTAGCTAATGTGTATTGCGCACAAGCCACAGCGGGGGCTCGTGAACACCGTTTCCGGCAGAGCTAAAGACTATTTACGCGATTTTGAACTCCGTTTCTGCGATTAAACTATTATTACAGAGAGCAATGTCACATACAACATGAAGAAACAGAAGTTCCTTATAATGAAATTCGTTATAAAACAAAACAAAGAAAACGAAGCGAAAAACAACAAACAGAAGATGTTGAGGTAGATAATTATACTAATTTAAGAACAGAAGTTATTTACATCTTTGCATTACATAAAAGAAAATGTAAAACATACTAGACATTATATCCTGGTTCTAATGCTAATGCATCAGTACTGAATTGAAACTTCAAAACAAATTCCAAATATAAGTCTTGAACATAGAAAATAACTATTTTACAAGAAAAATTAATTGACCCAAGCGACCAGTAAGATTAATACATGTAATTAATAATCATCTTACAACGGTAACATTTAAAAAGCTACAAAATTCTTAAGGCTTTTCCTTACAAATTGTACATTATAGTGTAAACTAAACTCCATTATTGATTTTATTACTGCATTTTAAGACGTTGCGAAATTTTAAACTTGACGTGACTGATGAATTTTAACTCCGCAACCGCGGGTGCTACTGTGTCACGCGAGCCTCTTTAATGAGGTTGTTATTTTGTAGATGAATTTTGCTACCCAGATGTTTGGGCTGTAGATTTAGTGGGGGTGTTGTTGGAAGAGCAGCTGTCAGGCACATGTCACTGTAGACAGATTTATGATGGTTATGATTCAATGAAATCAAAGTTTTTACTGGAGGAAAAGCACGTACGAGTGATGACGTGTGAAAAGCAAAGCTGGGCTACCAAATTACTAGGGACTTGGGGAGGGTAGGCACCCAGTTACCAAATTACTGGGGACTTGGATAGGGTAGGCACCCAGCTACCAAATTACTGAGGACTCGGGAGGGGTAGGCACCCAGTTACCAAATTACTAGGGACTTGGGGAGGGTGGGCACCCAGTTACCAAATTACTGGGGACTTGGGGAGAGTGGGCACCCAGCTACCAAATTACTAGGGACTTGGGGAGGGTGGGCACCCAGTTACCAAATTACTAGGGACTTCGGGAGGGTGGGCACCCAGTTACCAAATTACTGGGGACTTCGGGAGGGTGGTCACCCAGTTACCAAATTACTAGGGACTTGGGGAGGGTGGGCACCCAGCTACCAAATTACTAGGGACTTGGGGAGGGTGGGCACCCAGTTACCAAATTACTAGGGACTTGGGGAGGGTGGGCACCCAGCTACCAAATTACTAGGGACTTGGGGAGAGTGGGCACCCAGCTACCAAATTACTAGGGACTTGGGGAGGGTGGGCACCCAGCTACCAAATTACTGAGGACTTTGGGAGGGTGAGCACCCAGTTACAAAATTACTGGGGACTTGGGGAGGGTGGGCACCCAGGTACCAAATTACTGGGGACTTAGCCACTCAGGTACCAAATTCCTGGGACTTGGGAAGGTTGGGTACCCAGTTACCAAATTACTGGGGACTTGGGGAGAGTGGGCACCCAGCTACCAAATTACTGGCAGCATGGCCGGGGAGGGTGAGCACCTAGTGTTTCCATAGAATAATTGACAATCAATTAGAGGCACTCTGTCGCCTAATAAATTTTAACTCAGGCTAACATCAGCCAGTAATCGTTCAGTAAATCAGCCAGTAAGTCGACTTGTCATTGAAAAGGTCGATTAATTAGTAAGTATGTCGGTCAGTCAGAAAGTAAAAATAACTGAGTGCAAAGAATTAAACTAGGCTACGTGATGAAAATTAAAAGTTATCGAAGTCAGTCAACTTAATCATTGTCATACCTAACATGTTAGTCAGGCAGTCAACTTGTTAATCAGTCAACCTATCAGATCAGTCAACCAGAAAATTTTTATGGAAAAAAGAAATTCTCTCCAACATTCTTTGTGAGACTGTATGCATTAACGCGAGATATACTTGCCCTAGATGTTACGCGCAGTTGTTTGTGGGAGTCAAGAAAAATAAACAATAACAAAAACAGGCGCTGAATGACAAACAAACCTGACTGGCTGCTGGCGAAATGAAAGAAATATTTGCACTGATGAAATACAACTTGTAATCGAATAAACAGAAGCTGATTCCTCACGCATGATGAATTCTCGAGTGCAGCTCAGTGGAACAAACGCTAGAAACAGAAAAAATAAAATAATGCAGAATTTGATTCCTACCGATTTACGTAGATTTTTTTATTAATTGCAAATTAGCTTGATTAGTGTTATCTATTGAATAAACAAGCACACAATTTATTTAATTTCTGAATGTAGTATAAATTTTAATTTTGAATGAAACGTAAAAAATGGGTTTAGCCTGGATCTGAACAACAAACCTTTGAGTTATAAGCTCGGCATCTCAAAGGCCACCGGTTCAAATGTTTTTACATATTTGTTTTTTGGCACTCTATTAGAATTCAGGTCCCGCTTGATTTTCTACGATAGATCACCGATTTCTAAATGATTTCTATCTGCGCTGCGAATACGATACGATGATTGATCAGCCCGAGTTTCACTCATGGCAGAATAAGTTTATGAAATAATACTATTAATACAATATGTAAAAGTCCATTAAGTTTACCAGTTGTTTTTATAAAACAAAAAATTGATATTTGACCCAATTTTTGATGCATTCGATCGTATAAAATTCATTTTAACCTGAATAATAATTAAATTACAACAAGCAGTGTTAAGCATTTTTGTTTTGAGAAGTGTGTTCATGCTGAAATAGCCAAGTCATTTTTCATAACAATTATTATTATTCGCCATTATTATTAACAACTAAGCGCGACACAGTTAGATTTTAATTTCCATAGCCGTCATGTTAATAAACGTTTCATTTACACATGTACGTACGGATAGAGTGCCCGTCTCTGCGTCACGTTTGGTTCCAAAAAGATTAACTTTATTCCATCACTAACAGTAAATTTAGCAAATTTGCAATTAAAAGACAATGAATTTAGCATAATTAGTCCACACGCGGTTTACTTTTCGAGAAATGACTTAGTTAGTATTATTGTAAGGCCTATAATTTGACGTGTATGCTAGATTCTTTAGCTACTTACTGTAGGTAAAAACAATACTATTTTCAGTCATGAACTTACGTGAAATTTCCTCAATTAAATCTTTGCAAACTGCAAAATCCACAGTCTTTCTTCCTGTTTAGTTCTCGTTGAAGAAAAACTCACAAACTGCTGCAAGTTAAACGATTGAACATCAAGTGTAACTTCAACAAAACTTGACAACGAATAATGAACGCCTGACCACCACAATGGCTACTGTTCAAGTGAGTATTGTCACAGATGACTGGAGCTCACTCGCTGTACCTACAGTCACATGGGATTGTACAGAGATCTGTACTAGGAAGTAAAAAGCTAGTTAATCCATCCATGCCCTACCTAGCTGACAGAGGGCAAAAAGCGTCTCTTGGCTGGCTGCCAAATTCTCACGTTCCTGTTTGCCAGGTTTTTTCCCTTGTGGTTACTGAGGAATGCGGCTACAAAGAAACAGGTCTGCGAGCCCAGGCACTAGACAGCTGGAGCTAGAGTTCTTACAACTCGAAATATACAAACTAGGAAATCTAAACTATTGTAACAACGCAAATCATATCTGTACAGTTTTTGAGAAAAACGCTTTTACACATTTTCGAGTTATTTAAAGGACAAGAACACAGAATTCTAAAGCTAAAACGTTCGTCTTGTAGTTTTGTATGACTTATATGTATACCTTACAATGGTGTGATGCGTACAGCGATAAGCAAAATCGCAAAATAATCTAATTAACCAATCAAACCATATACTACATAGACGTACTTAAACAACGTTTACAATTTTATCAGACATCTGCAATGCGTTATGTGTTGTTGCGTATCCACAAATTAAAGTAAAACGCAATAACGAATTCAGGATGTCTGGTACAAACATTAACTCTTAGCTTAACCCTGACGCAAGCCCTTTGTGAGCTCTCTCGTCTATAGGCACAGGGCGCTGTGTTGCAATCTCCCTAGGTCTTCTTGTAGATGTTGTACATTTTAAACTTTGTCTGAGAAACTTGTTGCACTCACGTACATCCATACCTGAATCATGAACGTAATGTAAATTGACCCAATCTATTATAATATAATATATAGTAATCTAATATAATCCACTCTGATCTTACATAATCTAATCTAGCATCATCTAATCTAATGTAATCAATTCTAATCTAATCTCACATAATCTAATGTAATCTAATCCAATTTAATCTAACCCAATATAATCTAATATCACCTAATCTAATATAGTGTAATGTATTCTAATCTAATCTGATCCAATCTAATCTTACGTAATCTAATCTAGCATCACCTAATCTAATGTAATCAATTCTAATCTAACAAAATCTAATCTCACTTAATCTAAGGTAATCTAATCCCATTTAATCTAATCCAATATATTATAATATCACCTAATCTAATATAGTGTAATGTTTTCTAATCCAATCTAATCTAATCTCACATAATCTAAGGTAATCTAATCCAATATAATATAATATCACCTAATCTAATATAGTGTAATGTATTCTAATCTAATCTAATCCAATCTAATCTTATATAATCTAATCTAATCTTACATAATCTAATCAACAATCACATAATCTAATGTAATCAATTCTAATTTAACAAAATCTAACGTAATCTAATCTTACATAATCTAAGGTAATCTAATCCAATGTAATCTAATATCACCTAATCTAATCTAGTCTTAACTAATCTGATGTAATCCAATCTGTTAATTGTCATGATGATACATGATCTAGCAAGATGTAACATGTTACGTTAAATCTTGTCAAAACTTGAAAACTTAAAGGAATCCGCTTCACAAACTAATTTCTTGTGTGCAGGAAATCGTAAACTTTAGCCAAAGAAACAACCAAATGGTCAAGCAGGCGTTAAAAACTCTTCCCATTGTTGCAAAACACTTTATTTACAACCACGCTGTCAAGTCGTTTAAGATTAAAAATCCGAGTCCTTCTAAGAGTCTCGTTCAAATCATATTATTGCAGTTCCAAATTAGAAAATCTAAAGAATTTTGCACCTTCACTGGGACTCAAACCCAAAACCTTCTGCCATAATTAGACCACAGAGCGGCTCAGACCATTTAGACAAAGAAATTTACACCACAAGCCATTTGATGCCTGTTAAATGTAAAGTCCTGGCCCACGCTTACAATGTCACTATGTAATCTACATTTTTTTCAGAAACTTTCAGAGCTTGTTTGGTCAAATGGAGATTGAAAATGATTTTCAAAGACAACTAACCCAGAGTCTTCTGGTTTTTAAAACTTCAGACATCAAAAACCCTTAAAGTGCTCAATTCTGTGCAGCACTGTAAAATTTTCTCAATTTTAGGAACTAATTTCATATATACATACACAAAAGTTTTTCTGTAATAAAAGGAACTAATCCAAGTTTCTACTTCCTTTGACTCAACTTTTCAGAAATGGAACTAGTTTTAGTTCTAAATTCCAAGTTCCTCCATGAGGAAAGGAACTAATCCAAGTTTCCTAACTTCCTTTGACTCTTACTTTTTAGAAAAGGAAATAGTTTTAGTTCTAAATTCCAAGTTCCTCCACGAGAAAACGAACTAATCCAAGTTTCCTAACTTCCTTTGACTCTGACATTTTAGAAAAGGAAGTAGTTTTAGTTCTAAATTACAAGTTCCTGCGTGAGAAAAGGAACTTAAGCTAAGTTCCTAGTTCTTTTGATCATTTAGAAAAGGAATTTGTTTTAGTTCTACATTTTAATGTGACAAAATAGAGTTAGACTCGACTAATTGAAGTTCATATTTCCATTAACTTTTTTAAGCTGCAAGTCCGTGAAACTGAACTAGCTCCAACTTAACTTCATACCACAAACTAAGTTCCTTTCTAACTCTGATAACTATTGTAAAATGATTGACACATTTCATAACCTACTACATTAATGTATGTACGAATGCCGATGCACCAACATCTAGTACTATTATTTGCTAAAATACAAAAGCAACACGATACGTAATAACAGGTAATAATGGTTATCATTATTTTATTTATTATATAAATTTTATACATTTTGTTTATTTTGATTAAAGCCTCATAACTAGAAGGGAAGTTTAAACAATAACTATAATACATAATTATACATAGTTGATAAATTCAGGCTCGATGATTTAGCATATCGTAAGAATGCATCGATGTTACATTATCGATAAATATATTGAGAACTGAGGAATACATTTTGCCTTGTGCATAACAAGTTTCTGAAAACACGATTTTGCTTATCAGTAACAAATTCAGATCATAATTACTTGAGCAAGAAATATTTAGTGTTTGAGAAGGAAATGATAATATAGTTTCAGACGATAAGGCTTTTTGTTGTGCGAACGCGCAGTTGCTGTAGGTCAAAGGTTACGTGTACCACAGCAACAAGTCTTAATTACAACCGTCACGTGACATCTGGGTAAAGCAAAGCCGTCTGCCGTGCCAGTTTAGTAACTTTTGTTGTTTTACATAGTCTTTACTTAATTATGCATTAGTCTGTGTATATAGTGATTTACTAGCAGGCTTTTGCTTGGGAACAAGAAAAAATAAACAAGGTAAGGTCCTAGCTAGCTGTTAAAATTTACTATTACAAAAGCATGGGTTGTGAGGCGTTGTTAAGTGCACACAAATGTGGTATCTGGTGTACTTAACCTTTGACCTTTACACGATCATCATCGATCACTGGAACTGGGAAAATGTTTATTCTACTACAACGAACGATCAATACCGTGTTCGTTTCTCTGAGATGTGAAATCCTACAACTACAAAACAGCTATTTCAGCACCATACCGAAAACTAGATTTACAAGGGTTATATGCGCTGTTATACATACAATTCACAGCTAACCTACGGGGGAACCTTGTGCACAGTCTACAGCTGGATGGGCAAATATTGTTTAATACAATGTGGTGTACATGCTTTTCTCAGCATGTATACTAACCATGCGCAGCCGAAACTTCTAGTATGTCGTCAAAGACTTTTAGAAGTACATTATGCAAGACTTCAAAGACTGGTGTGTCATAAAAAGTGCATACAGAAAGCATCTCGTGAGTTCCAAACGTGAGTAATTTACTGTCAAATTTACAGTAATTTTACCCTTGTTACATTTCTAGTAAGGGTGAGCATTCTCCACCGGAAAGCAAATTTGAATCGAATCTAATTTGTGACGTTTCGAACCAAACTGATTTCGAGATTTTCAAATCATGTCGAATTCATTTTAAACATTTTTGAATAAATTTTCGAATCACTAATAAAAAGCAGTCTCGCAGAAATCATGAGCATTACTTGATTTTGTTCTGCAGTAAAAACACTAATAATTTATTTAAAAAATGTTCTAAAACATCGCAGGCAAACTGTGCTGATCGCATGACGTTAAAAAACGTTATAATGATAAAGAACACATACTGTTGAAGTGCTGAATTATTCAAATTTATAATTTTGATTCGTATCGATTTTGAATTTAAAAAACTCATTCAAATCGAATTCTAGCATTTGATGCTTACCCCTAATTCGCATTATATTAAGGTTAAGCATAAAAAATATCTCAGCTTAAAACCCACGCGCAGTGACGTAGCCAATAGGGGAGCAAGGGGAGGAACCACTCCCCCTGAGCACATTTTCAAAGATCTGGTGCCTTTATTTAACTCTTTAATTCACTTCTGCAATAAAAGTCGAATCTTTTTTCATTTTCTTGGAAGAAATTTCTGAAGTCATTGCATTTATGTATTTCTTTTACAACTGTATCTTCATCGTGTTTCGATTTTAAACACCAAATTAGAATGTTTGCTTGCTATGTGCCACTGCACCTTTCTTCTGTGTTTGCTTTCCCCATGTTTAAAACCTGGCTACGCCCGAGCCCACATATTTCGGTTTCCTACACAATGTTGTACATACATGTTGCACGATTTGTGTTGCTGAGAATGCGCACGTACGGTACTGCACCGTACACTCATCCAACACTGTATGAACCAAACAATACATTATTGTGTACACTGTCTCAGTGTTGCAACGTACTGCACACATAAACACATAACTATTCTACACTGCCGCACACAAATATAAACATTCATTGTTCTAAGAACAGAGTACAATATTTACAAACAGCATAAACAGCAATGCGTCAAGCCTCTTTATACACGTTAAAAGTAGAAATTAAAATACAATTGTAAAGATATAAAATCATCTTACATATTTACACTAAGTGGCACTAACAATAAAATAACATTATAAAAGAAACAGCTGCATCAAGGTAAAATAATTATATATAAAGTGTAACTTTGTCCATTTTAAGACGTGGATTTCTTTCGAGACAGGTATTTGTTTGATACAGGTAAGTTACGTTTGAAGCCTTCTGCATTAAACGAGTGCAATTTAAAAAGTGTAAAAAATAAGGTGGTTTAAATTGTGTGCACGCTCCAATTCAAATATTTCACCATGGAAAGAAAATATATGAACAGATAATTTTCGTAAGCGGGATACTGGCAGGTGTCAGCCGTGTTCACATACGAAAAGGTGACATAGCCAGGGCGGTATGGCAGTCAAAACTGCCAAAAAGCAGTTTTCCGCATGTTCATCAATCCACTTACTGACTAAGCTTTGCATTGTTGAACTTCCGTTGCTAAGTGCAAACAATGACCGCAGTTCTAAAAACAAGAAAAAGAAAAAGAGTTCGCAACATCCCTGCTAGAGCAGCACAAAGCTAGAAATGCGCCACCTACCGTCTAACATCTTCTTTGTTCGTTATGCGTGAGATACAATTCAAATGAGAAAATTCAACTTCAACAGGGAAACAGCTGAAATTGTAACGACTACGGATAGAGTTACGCTACAAAAGCTGTAGCACAGCACAGCCAGAGAAGCGTGGTGGACGACGGTCAAGAAAAGGAACCAATTCTTGCTACAACGGTAGAGACAGGATTCAATGAAAACAAGTAATTAAGCACCAGTAACATAATTACACACAACGTGAACACTAATAAGTTTTTGGTTTGTTGTGAAAATGTCTTTTTCTCAAAGTGAGCACAAGCACAACCGTTGCTAGGCCAAGCACCATCACTGGATGGTTCTCAAAGTTCATCCTTGCTGTCTGTAACTTTAGTAAAGAATGTCTGTACTAGTCCTGACTAGTTATTTCTAGTCAATAGTTTCCGCTAGTCATTACTAAGACTGTATAGTGATCTTGAGTTCGTCGCTCATCATACGAGCTAGTGTCTTCTTTGTTCGTAACGCCGTGAGCCTGGCTAGTGGGTTCGGACACCATAGTTCATTCATTAATTTAGTCATGGCTCTCATGTACTGAAAAAAATAAAGACACACATTGAAATGCGAGACCAGAGCAACATATCATTAAAGGAAAACCGGACGATTGTGTAAACATTAGTTCAGAATAAAGAATGCTCTAAAATATTGAAAACTACAACGGCTTATTTTAAATCAAAGCTTAGATTAAATAATAATCACCTCGGATACTCAAATTTTCTTAAACTTTCAAAGCTAAGCACGGCTCAGTGAATCTACTAAGATTGGTAGCGCCCTTTTTCTCACATTCACGTGGCCGACAAATAGAAGACGGTACCGTGATAAGCATGATCATGAACTGCAGTGTTAGTTTCTGATGTCATATGATGTAGAGCCCATTTTCGTGACATCATGCGTTTAAGCAGTAACACTTACACAAACGTGCTTGACGCACAAGGGAAGATACATACCATTGCACAAACTGTGGTTAGTTTATGACGTAAGCAATACCTGTGCTCAGTTGCCATTAATTAACTTTCTAAGCTAATTATTAAAATACAAGGAACAACTGTTAACTTTTATAGGCAAGAAGATGTATATTTTGGACAGTATATTAAAATGAGATCCAGTCTAAACAATCGTCCGGTCTTCCTTTAATGAATTTGCATTCTTACTTATCACTGAGAATCAGTTTCAGTGTCGAGAGAAATCGTAAGGGAAAATATCACAAAAATTCCAGTAACTTTCACTGAAAACCATGGATCAGACAAACATCGTGACACCACTAGGGGTGAACATTCTCTATCAGAAAGCAAATTCGAATCGAACTGAACTTGTGACTTTCAAACTCAAATCGAACCGAATTTCACATTTTAAAATCTGAAACGAATTCCAATACAGCTTAAAGATTTTCGAATCGCAGATAAAATGCGGTCAAATTCGAATCGAATTCCAATACAGTTTAAAGATTTCCGAATCGTTGATAAAATGCGGTCAAATTCGAAACGAATTCCAATACAGTTTAAAGATATACGAATCGTTGATAAAATGCGGTCAAATTCGAATCGAATTGCAATACAGTCTAAAGATTTTCGAATCGTTGATAAAATGCGGTCAAATTCGAAACGAATTCCAATACAGTTTAAAGATATTCGAATCGTTGATAAAATGCGGTCAAATTCGAAACGAATTCCAATACAGTTTAAAGATTTTCGAATCGTTGATAAAATGCGGTCAAATTCGAAACGAATTCCAATACAGTTTAAAGATTTTCGAATCGTTGATAAAATGCGGTCAAATTCGAATCGAATTGCAATACAGTTTAAAGATTTTCGAATCGGTGATAAGATGCGGTCAAATTCGAATCGAATTGCAATACAGTCTAAAGATTTTCGAATCGTAGATAAAGTGCGGTCAAATTCAAATCGAATTGCAATACAGTCTAAAGATTTTCGAATCGTAGATAAAGTGCGGTCAAATTCGAATCGAATTGCAATACAGTTTAAAGATTTTCGAATCGTAGATAAAATGCGGTCAAATTCGAATCGAATTGCAATACAGTTTAAAGATTTTCGAATCGTTGATAAAATGCGGTCAAATTCGAAACGAATTCCAATACAGTTTAAAGATTTTCGAATCGTTGATAAAATGCGGTCAAATTCGAATCGAATTGCAATACAGTTTAAAGATTTTCGAATCGGTGATAAGATGCGGTCAAATTCGAATCGAATTGCAATACAGTCTAAAGATTTTCGAATCGTAGATAAAGTGCGGTCAAATTCAAATCGAATTGCAATACAGTCTAAAGATTTTCGAATCGTAGATAAAGTGCGGTCAAATTCGAATCGAATTGCAATACAGTTTAAAGATTTTCGAATCGTAGATAAAATGCGGTCAAATTCGAATCGAATTGCAATACAGTTTAAAGATTTTCGAATCGGTGATAAAATGCGGTCAAATTCGAATCGAATTGCAATACAGTCTAAAGATTTTCGAATTGTAGATAAAATGCGGTCAAATTCGAATCGAATTCCACTGCAGTTTAAAGATTTTCGAATCGGTGATAAAATGCGGTCTTACAGAAATCATACACTTTATTTGATTTCGTTCTGCACTAAAAACAGCAATAATTCGTTTCAAAATAGAGCACAGAAACTGCAGCTAAATTGAGCTGGCTGCATGATGTTTCAAATGTTTCAATGATAAAGAACGCATGTAGTTGAACTGCTGAGTCTATAATTTTAGTTTCGGATCAAATTCGAACTAAAAAATCTTCCGATGCTCACCCCTAGCTACCAGTGTTCGGGACGATGCACGCTATTTGAAAACTTGCGCATTAATTTTGAACAAAAACTAATTAGAAGTGAAAATTAGGGTACAAAGAATGTAAAAATTAACAAATTAAAGACAAAATCAGCGAGCGAAAAAGCATTATAGACAAAAAACTCGATGTAAAAAAGAACAAAACAAAACAGGAACAAATGCAATATTTTATTAAATTTGATCATATCCCAAAATTCAACTGGTTACAACAAAGTGGCCACCTGAATGGTTTATGCAAAAAGAAAGATTATTTTCAAACTACCTCACAGCAGCTCCATCTATTGGGAATATTCGGTCTGATTTTCTCTATTGCCACAACTTTCCTCATTTCTTCGAAGCTTGGATCAGACGAAACGCAATCGTAGTACGGAAGCTGATACTCGTCAATGATACCTATAAAAGTAATTAAAATTCTGAATCAACAGAAGAGACAGATATTGCAAAACTCAGAAAAAGCTAATATTAAAGGTTGATAGAATGTTTTTGTTTTCTCACACTAGCATACATCACAACAAGTTTGTTCCAAAACACCATAAATTCTGGTCAAAATTTCAGTGAGTGTGTACATGTGCTGCCATCTGCTGAAACAACGAGCACAGAATTATATGTGTTAAATAAACCAGGTAAAGATGCAGTAATTTTTTTGATAAAGCAGTGTTAATTAAACTGTTTCAAGATTTTACTGACATACAATACAGGCAAAGCCCGAGACACAAGTTATAAGTAGGACAACTATGGACAATTCCAAAAATCAGACACCGATTTACAGTACAGTCAACCTCGGATATAAGGGACACCTCCGGACCAGAAAAAACCGTCCCTTATAGCCAAAGTTCAGTCAGACCGAGGGTGTATCTAGACCTGTACTTTTCCGTACTTTTACCCATACTTTTATGGATTATTGCTACACATTCAGTGCAAACGGTATGTAGGAAGCTCCTTCAGTGATGCGAGATGTATGTGACCGCGGAAACCAAGCTGTTCGAAGGCCGACTTTGTGAAAAATTGAGGTTGAAAATCGACCAATTTCGCCCTGATCATAGGGTCCCTTATATGCGAGGTAATTTACCTGGGTTTCTATTATGTGGGACCTGAAGATATCGTCCCTTATAACTGAAAGTCCCTTATATCCGAGGACCTTATACCCAAGGTTGACTTTATATACATTTTTGTGGGTTATAAAGTTACTTGCGTCTTTTAGCTTTTATTAGTACGTAAAAACAGTCTTTCTTATGACACCAGCAAGTATGGTTCTTTACCTACAAAACCAATAGCTAGAGAAACAACAATAAATGCCATAGGATGCCAGAATTAAAAAGTAAGAAAAAGAAACACAAGTTCAAAAATGTAAAATTATAAAAAAAATTGGTATTATAATAAATATCTATTTTTCACTTTGTCTTTGATGTAGTAACAACGGCACAGATTGTATTTGACGACTTAACTTGTACTCTATGCTAACGCAACGACAAATATGCAAACAAATCTTCCGTCAGGCAGCTTACCTCCTGAGCTGCACCTTCTACTCATCTCCCACAGAACGAGTCCAAATGAATACATGTCGGCCATCTTGTACGAATCAAAATGGCTCTTGTCGAATGCCTCCTCCAACACTTCGGGGGCCATGTAACGCTTCGTGCCGACCCTAGTGTTCGGAGCTATGTCCACTTCTCTAGTTTCGCTGTAAAATGTTAACTTATGTCAATCTGCTGTTTGTAAAAGTCAAAAAAAATTATATTACTTTATAGCAATTTAATGCGCAGATCGTATTCGCATTAAAGGAATTTTTGTTTGTTTTCATTTTAAATCTCCCGCAGTACTATTCAGACGGCACCATTACATGACGTTACCTACGCAACTGTAAACCAGGGGATAAAAAGGAAATGTTAAAAGGCAGTATGTAAGTGGTATAAAATTTCAAGATGAATTTTCAAGCTTTATGAAAGTGGAGGGTTTTCTTGTGCTTTAAATTTGCACATACCAGACTAACTGTACTAATTTAATAGACAACAAAACTACTCACAGTACTTAATTTTTTTACAGACAGAAGCGGTATCTTTCTCAAATGGGGCGGAAAAGCAATCTTAAAGTATGTCCCAAAAAATTTTACATACATTATTTAGCATTATGCTTACCTGCTTGAAAGACTAGGAACTAGAAAGGAATTTTTTTAGTAATTAAAAGAGTTTGCACCAAATGGTAAAATGTCGCTGACTCACCCTAGACTTGTTTAAAGTGACCGACCAAAATGGCTGCGCGTCACTGTCAATAGCAGAAATCTTGAACAATAAGAATATATATAAATTAATTGAACCTGAGATATCTGACAGCCAGTCCCAGATCTGCAATGCAACAAACTCCCGTGTTCTTCACGAGGATGTTCTTACTCTTGATGTCTCGATGAGCGATCGCTGGTTTCCCTTGAGTACCAAAGATCTCCGTGTGCAGGTGCGCAATACCGCTTGCTGCCGACAGTGCTAAACGTAACAGTGCTGCCACGTCTAGTGTGGTGCACTGCAGGTAGTCGTACAGCGAACCGTTCTCGTGATATTCGGAGATGAGATACAGTTGCGTCCACGAACCCGTTCCCTTGATATCAGCAGCAATGAAACCTAGAAAACGGGAAGATTCCTAATTAATTGTTTTTCAATTTGAGATGCATCGGGACAAATTACATACTGTTGTATCACGTGATCAATTTCGTCCAATCAGTGCAGTCCATTTCCTCACTACTGCTTAAAAAAGATTACCCTTATTGCTAAATTACAATGGCTAGTGCCTAACGCAAAATGTTTCAAAATAACAAAAGCAGCATCGGAATTAGTAATTGTCTTTGTTAACATGAATACTTGTTGTGAAGATTTTCAATTTGAGATGCACCTGTACAAATTACATACTGTTGTATAACGTGATCAGTTTCGTCCAATCAGTGTAGTCCATTTCTTCACAACTGCCTAAAAGAAGACTACCCTTATTGCTAAATTACAATGGCTAGTGCCCAATGCAAAACGTTTCAAAATAACAGAAGCAGCAACAGAATTAGTAACTGTCTTTGTTAACATGAATATTTGTTGTGAAGATTTTCAATTTGCGATGCATCTGTACAAATTACATACTGTTGTATCACATGACCGATTTCGTCCAATCAGTGTAGTCCATTTCTTCACTACTGCTTAAAAGAAGACTACCCTTATTGCTAAATTACAATGGCTAGTGCCCAATGCAAAACGTTTCAAAATAACAGAAGCAGCAACAGAATTAGTAACTGTCTTTGTTAACATGAATACTTGTTGGGAAGATTTTGTTTTTGTTTACATTTTCCAAAATACCACAATACATACATGTAAACACGTAAACATTGCGAAGTACACATATAAGAATGCTGTGAATAGAAAAACACTTGAAGTTACGGAGTTTCGCAGTCGAGAATGGTTCTCCTTTGTCAACAAAGCTACCTTCTCATTTGAAACAAGAATTCTCATTGGATGTAAGACTAGAACAAAATCTTGCAGACCCTTTGATTAGGCAAATTTACGCAATGGAAATGACCATGATAAAACATATCATTTTTGTCAATGTTAAAAATCGCAAAACGGTAAAATGAATAAAAACTGACACATATTGCCCACTCACTTTACAAAGTCCAAGTCAGTTAGAAAGAAGAGTTAACATACATGCATTGTGGTGCCATCTATTAGATCTATTTTAAATTAAATTACTGTAAAACCTTTTCATTAGTTACCATCTTCCTTTACAACAGATGCACTGTGCTTTAGATGCTTGTTATAATCCACTGTGGACCAAATATCCTTTGAAATCCAGGTTTTTAATCACACAGCTCAAAAAAGTTAGATTGGCAGAAATCAAACAAATAATTTAGAATAAATGGAGCTGTACCTAGAATGTTTTCATGTCTCAATAAGACGGTCTGGTAGATCTCTGTCTCGCGGAACCAACTGGCTTCATCCGTCGTCAGGAAAATCTTCACGGCCACGGGCTCTCCTCTCCACCGAGCTTTCCACACCTCCCCGTAACGACCTTTACCCACGCATTTTGCCATCGATACTTGCTTGGCTATCGTGCGCTGAACCTGAAATGTGGTGACGATGAATTTACATATTATTATCAGTCTCCATTTTTAACAAAATTAAGAACTTTCTCTAATGCAGAACAGGGTTAGCTGGGCTTTCGAGGGGTCCAACAGTCATCAAACATTCTTTTATGCCAGCCTTTCTTCTATCCCTCATTAAGTAGAGCTCGGAAGAGAAGACATGTCTGAACGATTTGTCATAAATCTGATCCACAAGCGTGTAAGCACAGCACAAGGATGTTGGTAAATAAGGGCAGGATGTATGCACTCATATTAGGCTTGTTGGACCTCGCTTTTACGGATATTGGAAGAATCGGACAGAATCTGGACCGTTAAAAGCCCCGCGTGCTATGGACGCAGCCCTATGTTTTGCGAGCTGGCCACCAGTCGGCTGGCCGTCACTTTGTTTACATCAGTGTAACCACTTGTTTATCTCTATATATAAAAATATAGAGTTAATTATATGGATTTTTTTTAGTCAATTGCCGACTGTTTTTATATACTTATATATATATATATATATATATATATATATATATATATATATAGTATATAAGTATATAGTATATATATCTATGTAGGAGCTGCCATACTAGATGTTTTTAAGAAAATTAGGTGATTGGTTCTACATTATCACGAGTCTAATACACCGTGCCTACTGCATTAGCTTAGTATCCACAATCGGCAAATGCAGACCGATATCTCCCCGCTTTTGTCCGACAAACTGAGATGTGAGTGTATTATGAAAAAAAACACAATAAACATGCTGGTAGAACGGTCACTCACCAGTAAAGGCAACCCAGAGCCGCTGCCGGACGTTTGATCAATCAGCTCTCGCAAGCTCTCTCCGGTCGGCACGTACGAATCACATCGATCGGTCGACTCGATGTACTGCCTGTGTCTGTGTTCTCTGCGCTTGTAGCTGAAAATAATGATGAATGTAGTGCTTAGATCGGAGAGCACGAGAAATTATAGATGGGGTAAGCTCGTGTTTGAAACCAACATGAACCGAGAACTTACATTTGGACAATCACAGGAATAACATTAACACACGTAAAAGAAGAAAAGGAAAAACAAATGAAGAAGAAGAAGCGGGAAAAAGTCTAATGAAGGGATAAGCAAATATGGCATGTATTTTCGTATTCGCACACAAGGCGGCCTCGGTGGATAGCTTGCTTGTCCATCGGTCGGTCGTCTTTTTCCCCCCAAGAGAAAGTGACCAGTAAAGGATGAGTACAGTTAGGAAGGCAGCCAAGAATCCTGTACGAGTGGATCATTGGTAAAAAAATGCCGAAATGAGTGGGATTCGAACCCAGAACCTCTGGATCGGCAGGGACAACCACTATGCCTTCTCTTATTACACGGAGTATGTGCACTAATGTGCGAAAAACCCCAACATTTAAATGATTTTGCTGTTCCATATCCATCTAAAACAATTTTATAAATTCTTGGAGAGTATCAACAACCTTCAGCAGTTTCCAGAAGGCACCTATCCATTTACTGATCAGACTCGCTCTCTTAACATCGGTTGGTTCAAATGCACGTAATGCAGAAAGATAATGGCAATTTTATAAATTCATGGAGTATCAACAACCTTCAGCAGTTTCCAGAAGGCACCTATCGATTTACTGATCAGACTCGCTCGCTTAACATCGGTTGGCTCAAATGCGCGTACTGCAGAAAGATAATGGCTAATGACAATTAGACTAGGGCTGAGATAGTTAGGCTTTACAAATAACTGTTTAAATGTTGCTAATTGTGGTCAAAAAACTGTTTAACTGTTCGTTCGTTCATTCGTTCCTTGTACGAGTAAATGGTGCGGTTCAAATCCAGCATGCGCCACCGAGAATGTCCAACATGGCGGGCATCCTCGTAACATACGCAAGTAAAACACTTTTTGCATTTTACCGTTTAGATGTTTCTTAGGCAACCAGATTAATTGAAACAAATGTTGTAAATGGTACAATTTAATATAAGCGGGATATTGCTAACTGCGTATGTCAACTTAGAAAAAATACAAGGTTTCATTAATATGGATATGTAGAAAATTTGGCTAAGTAACAGCAAGTGATTTCCTAAATGGTTACATCATTTAGCAGTCGATTAAATGCTTAAAGAGCTAACCACCTCAGAATTAAATTAGACACAGCCGACACCTAGTGGTACTTACCGTAAATAGCAGAATGTGACGATGACAATGAGGACGATGAGACATATTGTAAGAGAGATGAATAGAGCTATCTGATGTATGCTTATGTGATAACCCAATGGTAAACCTAGAAAAATAAACATGAATTACAGAGGTGACTTTCTAACACTCTAGCCCAACACGGCCCACATTTCCACAGACTTACAAGGTTTCCGTACCTGCAAATCAAAGATATAGTTATAAGATTTTCACAGGAAGACAGGATGATTTTTCATATACCACCCCATTTTGAAGTACGGTAAATGTATACATTTTAGCTCCAATAATGTTACAATTATTATTAATCCTGACTAGAGATGGCACTGCCATGTGGTGTTTGAATTAATTAACATCTCGATCCAGTTCACATTAATGAATGTAAGTATTAGCATGATTAAGGTTAAAGAAAGTCACAATGATTTTTAACATACTACCCAACTTTCTAGTCCGATGAAAAGCATACATTTTAACACAATGAAAACTGCAAAAACGTTTTTGATCATTGATTAAAATCTTAATTAACGGCAGGCGAGCCCAACTATTGATGACATCACAAACTAACATAATTTTCAGCAGCAAAAATATTCGTGTTTGCGAAAGCGAAAATTGAAGTACAGTGTTACTGCAAGATATTCAGTGTGCTGTACTAAAACTAGGCAAGTTTTAAGATAGTTACCCGGGACAGGTGTTGTGGGTCTATACATGTACGTTGGATGAAGCTCCAAGTTACAGAAGTCGACATTATCACAACACAGGATAGACGTTGGTATTTGATGAGGCACCAGATGCCCCTTGCACTGAAATAAGACAAAATGGAAGCCATTATGTCATTAGAAAAACACTTAACTTTCTTCAAACGAATCTTTTCGACTAAAATATGTTATGTGTTAGAATAAATTATGTATGCTATTAAAGCACAAGAAAACACTCTTCATAGGCAGGCATCTTCCCTTGCGTGTCAAACACGTTTGCGTATGTGTTACTGCTTAAACGTGTGATGTCACAAAAATGGGCTCTACATCATGTGGCGTCAGAAACTAACACTGCAGTTCAGGATCATGGTTATCACGGCACCACCTTCTATTTGTCGGCAACGCGAATGTGACAAAAAGGAGCCGTTGCCAATCTTAGTAGATTCACTGAGCCACGTGTAGCTTTGAAAATTTAACGAAATTTGAGTATCTGAGGTAATTATTATTTAATCTAAGCTTTGATGTAAAACAAGCTATTGTAGTTTTCAATACTTTACAGCATTCTTTATTCTGAACTCGTGTTTACACAATCGTCCGGTTTTCTTTTAAAGTGCACCCAGCCAACGAGACAAATACCTGGAAAACGCTGTTTCCGTCAGGTGCCAGACATCCGAGCGTGTACTCCGGCTCCAGCTTGTACGTCTGTGGATTCATCACCTCCGTCACGGCTTTGAAACATTGTCCCTCCGCTTGAGCGTAACACGTGTTGTTGACGGCGTCTTCCGGGCACGCCCCCGCACAGAAGCACAAGAGACATTGAGCTGCAACAGACAACAACAATGTCACAAATGATAAACTTGCACAGATAAATTAAACCAAAGGAAAACATGTTACTCATGCAAGCCTAAATGAACTCATCTCAAAATTTTATATCAGTTATATGGTGTCTGGTTGCGCATAGAGCTTGCATCGGTAGTAACGCTCAAATGCTGTATAAAAGTTGTAAACTCCCTCAATGACAGTTTAGACGCAGACATTTTAATGGTAGGTCGTTTGAAACAAGTTTAGCTAACATTGCGCATGAAGTTATAATTATAACATTATAATCAGCGCATTTACAGCAAATACTTCAATAGTTTAGCAATAACTTAAGCAAAAGTTAAAATTACTTGATATTGTTACTAAAATCAATCATGTGTTTTTTTGGTGAGTCGATTACATTTTCCCAGTTGGTGCAAACATTATGAATTTTTCAAAATTTCCTCTTCTAGTTACATAAGTGCTTCGGTTAATTTTTCTATTACAGGCACTTAAAACATTTATAGAACTTTAGAACAACACAACTTTATTAAAACTTTTACTTTACGCAGTTAAAATCATGGCAAACATTTTGACAAAGCAACTGCTGTCATTATCAGTGGTAAATTTACAAACTTACAACCAGTTTATAAAGGCAGTGCCTATTATGCAGTAATTAAACCAAGTAATTGTAATGCTAAAAATATAACTTTGTGTTTTACGACAAACTTTACAATTGCCTTTTCTTTCCCTTTAACTACTATTATGTCAGTCCAGCACACAACCACTTGTAATATAATCCGCATGGTATGTCCACACGTATTACTTTGCAAATAAAACGTTAAATTTGTACTTTGAAAATTGAAATAAGCGGGAATTTTTCAAAGCATATTTCAGTCTATAGTTTAAACACAGATTTCATCATCTATAACAATGTGGGACGTTCGTGCTTGTTTGACATTCACAGCCATATACTTTATCGCAATGCTATTTTGCTTGGTACCTAAAATTAGTAGGGGCTGATTCAGAAAATTTTTAGCCATTGTTTTAATACCGTGTAAAACGAAACAGACGTGATTTTAATGTTGTAAATTGTAATTGTAATTTTAAACACAAGAAAGTTTATACATGAACTAGATAATATCTTAACAAAAAATATTTTTTGCTTACTGATAGCATAAATTGTCGCAGTTCAAGCTTGATATTAATATTCACATGGCACGTGACAACTGATAACGAACTGTGTGAGCGACAGTACTTTCTCTACTCGGGCTCAGACATGTGTACATGGCTGCATGCTCACAACAGCTAAACACCGCATTGCTGGAGCGCAGTGTGTTGGGCTGTGAAGCAAACAGTAGTACCCTCACGCGCGTTCTGGTTCCATAGAAACATGAAGAAAGAACTAAAAAAATACTTATTATATTGAATATTATTGATAATATTTAGTGAAGGTAAGGGGCGCTGCTGTTCCACAGTACCTATACACGAGCCGCCACTGTTGCTATGTACCATGAGGTGATGCATGTCAAAATGGTACAAGGCGAACAGCAAGGTAATGTGCAGCAGTGCGGTACAATGTAAGGTGGTGCACATGGATGTCGAGCAAGCGAGAACGTCCGACGTAGTTTTTCTCATAATTATAAAAATGTTTATAAGCTTAATTAATCATCTCTAAGGTTGTAAATGCACTTAGCAAAGGTTCTGCCACTGATTAGACTTTTCCAATGGCAGAAATCTTCTATGTCTGTGAAAGCATAGTTTGCAAATAAATAGAGCTGTTACATAGCTAAGAAGAAAATCCTAAAACTCTAAAAATTTCAGGTGCACACTTTCGAGTTCGTCACTGGACAAGTTTGTGATTTCATAAAGTTACCGCGACGTCATAATTTGTTTTCCAGGAAGAGCAAATTTTTGATTCCCAAGAACTTTCCGCAAACATTACCGTTGCATTAATACTTTACAGCCCAAATAAAGAAATTCTTATACCAAAATTCAGCAGTAACTAGCGATGCTGTAAGAAGTTTATTCCACTGAAATTAAATATTTAATTTAGTGAACAAATAAATAGATACATAAACAAATAATCTTCTCATAAACAAAACAAGTTAAGTGTAACAAATTTTAACTTGCATTTAATAAGCAATTATTTCCACCAACATACAAACTTAAACATGAATTTTAGCAAATAAATTAAAATAACATCCTAATAAAAAATTATTAAAACATCTATTTTAAATTCTATTTAAGGTTTTGCTTTTTTGTGCACATTTCAAAACTTTCTTTCCCTCTCTTGCATTATCTAAAGACTAAAAATTACATTTCTCTTTTCTTAAATGTATTTTTGTTTTTGACAATTCAAAACTAAACAGGAAACTGAAAGTCGTTAATCACATAAAAGCAATATTTCACCATCCGCCGCTAGATGGCGCAGCTTGGGGAGTGCGATCAGCAGACGGAACAGCAATAATAATACGCTGTGAAGTACAGCATGTAGCCACCAAGGCGGCGAGACAGTTGGGCTGGACATTGTCCAGGCGTGAATAGGAGAGGGTTAAAACAACACCATCCACAATGGAGTGTGAAGGAATGCGTCTTGGGCACTGCACTAATTAGCAGTAATTAGCTGCCTACAAGCGCCATTAGCCAAGAAATTTATGCAAAACAAGACGTAGAATACTTGGCTAGTTAGTAAAAACTACAGCTAACCAAGTACTGTTAAACACGAGGAACGGTTTAAAAAGTAAAATTTACAAGAAGAAACTATTAAATTAGATTTAATTTAATCTTAATTTCAAATTAAAGGCATTAATTAATGATAAAATAAACTCAATAGTTTTGAAGTTGTTAAAAAGTCAAACCTGAACTAAAAATGGAAAAGTAAAAATTCCGACTGAACCTGGATTCGAACCAGGAACCTTCTGATTATAATTTCAACTGTGGGTTTATTGGGTTAATGTTATATTTATTATGAGCAAAAAAAGCTTTGAATCATGTAAATACAAACACTGACTTCGCATAGAACTCGAATAATATCAGCCGTTTCACAGGACTGGTGACAAAAAGCATCTATTAACTGTGTTCAGAATGCAGTAATCTATTGCAGTCAGCCTTTTGCGGTCAGAAATTCTGTAATTTGATCAAAACGGGAGAAATGCAAAAAAGTTGGAATTTTCCAGGATGCGAGCCAGCGACCTTTGGATTACAAGTGCAAACTGTAATCACTAGACCACACAGTCCCTTGTGGTGATGGCCTGTCTTGTTTCAATCACAAAATGCCCAGGACCTAAGCCAGCCTTTTGTTTTGTAGTCAGGAATTCTATAATTTCATCAAAACAGGAGAAATGAAAAGTTGGAACTTTCTGGGAAACGAGCCAGAGACCTTTGGATTACAAGTGAAAAATTGTAATCACTACACCACGCAGTCCCTTGTGGTGATTGCCTGCCTTATTTTAATCCCAAAATGCCCAAGACCTAAGCCAGAGACCCTTGAATTACAATTGGAAAATTGTAATCATTAGACCACACAATCCTTTGTGGCAATGGCACACCTTATTTCAATCACAGATGTCAAGGATCTAAGCCAGAGACCTTTAGACTACAAGTGAAAAATTATAATCACTAGACCACAAAGACCCTTGTGGTGATGGCCATGTCTTACTTCAATTGCAGATGTCCGGAATCTAAAGAGACCTTTCGATTGCAAACGAAAAATTGTAATCACTAGACCACACAGTCCCCTGTAGAGGCAGCATCTCTTATTTCAATCTTAAATGTCCAACATAAAAAAATTTAGATACAAATTGAAAAAGAAACAGCTTGTCAAAGCTATTTAACCAAATGAATTGTGAATATTATATGCACATTAAGAAATTTGAGCATCGAATTTGTAACCAACTAACCATTCAGCTGCCAATAAGCCTTTTCACAGTTCGAGCGATTGATGATGATCACAAAAAGGTCAAAAGTTAAGTGTACTGAACAATGCATTTGTGTACACTTGACTATGCCTGGCAGTCCATGAGACTGTAATAGTAGCAGCTTTAACAGCAAACCAGAACCTTACCCAGTTCATTTCTTCTTGTTCCCAAGCAAAATCCTGCTAGTAATCCTGTAAGTCACTCTACACACAGACTAATTCATAACTAAGTAAATTCCATGTTAAACAACTGAAGTTAGTATGCCGACGGCAGACGGCTTTGCTTTACCCACATGTCACATGACAGTGGTAGTTAAGTTGCACTACTATGGTACACTTAACCTCTGACCTACAGCAACTACACGTGTGCACAACAAAACTATGAAATTGTTTATTACAAATCTAATAGTTCCTTGTTGGTTACAATGCTTGACAAATTATAACAAAAAAGACTGCTAGCTGCTACATTCCTCTTTTCTTGTTTAGAGGTTTAATCTGACCTATGAAAAGTTGTGAATACTGATAAATTAGCACTAAAAATACAAGCACTTTAAAGTCTTTCTATCCTGTTGCATTTCGCATTATTAATATCATTAACTTTACATTACATTAATTTTTTTAAACCGATTAAAATACTTATTTTGATCACAAGTGATGATGAGCAAGCACAGTTAGTGACGACATCACAAGTGATGACGAGCAAGCGCAGTTAGTGATGACATCACAAGTGATGTCCTCCACTTACATAAAGCTTAAAAAATTCGTCTCGAAATTTTATACGACTTACTCACTACGTTTTCGCATGCATGGTTTGCATAGGCCGTAACGCTGTATAAAACGTGTAAATTTAAACTCCAGCGATGCCCATTAGGTGCAGCCAATTTAATGGTAGGTCATTTGAAACAAGTTTTGATAACATCAAGTAAAGTTTGAAAAAATAATCAGAGCATTCGTAGCATACATGTTACTAACAAAGTAAAATTTTAAATTACTGTATCTTGTCAATAAGATTAAAAATGCGTTTGGGTTAGTGAGTGGTGCACCCTGGAGAGTGAGTCAGTGACATTTTACCAATTAGCACAAACATTTTAAATTATTAGTCGAGTAAATAAGTCTTTCCGGACAGGTAAGCGAAATGCTAAGCAATACAGATTTGCACAGAAAGTTTTTTGGGTCATAATTTAACATTGCCCTTTCTTCCCCTGATTTACGTGGGGTAATCAAAACAAATAAACTTTCACTAAATTCATCAAAAACAAAATACATTCTGTTTAGATCCGAAATAAACCAATTCAGGCGAACCACGATTTAATAATAGACCATAAAAGAATTACACGTGTAAAAGAACTGAAATTTCTGGGATTAATACTGAATGAGCATCTAGACTGGCGACCACATATATTCATGATCAGATTAAAAATATCAAAAAATATAGGTATCATCTCATATATTAAAAACTTTCTGAACACCGAACATCTTCTAACATTATACAACAGTTTAATATTATCATATTTAAATTACTGCACAACATTATGGGGCTTTACTTATACTACAAATTTAGAATGCTTAAGAGTTTTACAACGAAAATTTTTACGTGTCATCTTCAAACTAGACAAAAGGAGCACAATTACTACTACACATTTTAAGCAATGTCAAATATTACTTCTGGATGATGTTATTAATTTTAATGGATGTATATACATGTATAGAACCAACAACAACTTATTTCCAACTTTTTTTGAAAATCCAGTCAAGATAAATGTAAAAAAATACAATACCAGACATAATGAATATATACCAAGACGTTGTAGAACAAATATGGCGAAACACTTCATCAGCTATATGGGGCCAGTCCTATGGAACAGACTAAGCCGCAATTCGAAATGTAGTCACTCCCTTTTAACTTTTAAAAAAACCGTCAGAAAAGAAATATTTCAAAAGTATTGAAGAGTAACACAATTTGATAATGGTAATAACCTGCATTTTTTGCTACAGTAATCTTAATATAACGTGACTATGTTTAACAGGATACTGAACACTTTGTAACCATGATCACAGTTTTTCTTAGTTTCTCGCTCCATTTCATCTTTCATTCACTACTCCCCCCCCCATTTTTTTTTAAGATTTCCACATACAGTTTGGCCTGTCAAGCTATGCTTTTAGGCTCAAACTGTATGCATCAAAAAATTATTCTGTAATGAAATTTGCACATGTATATCCCGCATTATGAAATTTCTTAATAATATTGCATTTATTCATATTTATATTTATATTTACTCAAATGGAAAATTATCTGTATTTTAATGCTAATTGTAATGATGCAATGTGGAAAATGAATAAAACTCTTGAAAACTCTTGAAATGACGTCATGTAATGCAGTGCGTCAGTATTGCAGGAGATTTAAAATGAAAACAAACGAAAATTCCTTTCAATGCGAATACGATATGTGCATAAAATAGCTGTAAAGTAGTATAATTTTTTAAGGCAATTTTTCTGAAACCTACTTCAGGTGCCCCTTTTCTTGTCCTTTAAGCCAAACCTCTATGCCGGTCTATCTCACATTTCTGAGAAAGCACATAACACAGTATTTAACCACCTCAACAAATGCAGTCCAATCCTTCAAGCCAGCTCAAATTATTGATTAAACCATAACATTCAGTTCACTAGAATGTAATGCTTGCATTGCTGAATTAAAATGGTTTTTATGTACTAACAGCAAGCAGACGGATTGAGCGAATGACTGGAACAGATCAGCTGAAGTTATAGATCGGAGATGCATACGGTACAGCATAATACACAGTCAACCTTGGATATAAGGGACACCTCAGCACCAGGAAAAAAATCATCTTTTATATCCCATGTCAATTATAGCCAAAGTTGAGGCTGACCGAGGGTGTATCTAGACCTGTACTTTATTGCACTTTTACCCATATTTTTATGGATTATTGCTAAACATTCAGTGCAAACGGTATGTAGGAAGCTCCTTCAGCGATGCAAGATGTACATGACCATGGAAACCGAGTTGTTCGAAGGCCGAGTTTGCGAAAAATATATAAGCGAGGTAATTTACGTGGGTTTCTATTATGCTGGACCTGAAGATATCGTCCCCTATAACCGAAAGTCCCTTATATCCGAGTACCTTATATACGAAGATTTTTATATAGGAAAAATGTTACGAAAAATCGGGACCGGTGTTGGTGGACCCTTATACCGAGGTTGACTGTACTCTTAAAGGAAAACTGGACTCGATAAATTATAGCTCAACACAATCTACTCTATAAAATATTGAAAGGGATATACAGTTTCTTCCAGAAGGACTTATGTGACCGAATTATTACTACAGAAATGCAATCAGCTAGTTTTTCATAATTACGTGTACTACGGCGCTAGCCGGTTAGATGGGCACTAGCACTTACATCTCGGAAACACGTTGGAAAACAACAAGCGCTGTCAGTTCAGAAGTGTTCGGTTGTGACATAGTACACGCATATGAGAGCTCATGCATGAGCACAACGGTAAACTTGAACTTTGCATTTTAAACTAAAAATTTGCCTAGGTTTGTATATCACCGTGAATGTTGTACAGTAGCAGTGTCCTTCAACTTTTGGTTTTGCAAGCATGTGCATCAAACTCATGAAACACTTGTGCTGTTGAAAATTCTGTTCACTTGTGAAGTCACAACTAACTGGGCTCATAGGCCATTTATTAAATAAGTTTCTAGCCTACCATTTAATTATAAAAAACACTTTGGCATTATTATAGGTATTAAAATGTACACATTTTACCGTACTACAAAATGGGATGTGATATGACAAAATCATCCTGTTCTCCTTTAATGTGAAGATCTTATTACGTGATTTGATTTATAACACAATGTGGAATTCTGTAAGAATTCAAGAATACAGTAGTCTACAGCAGTGCCTACTCAGTGTGTGGATGCTTGTAGTGGAATCATCAACAAACCGGAACCAATCTTAAAGCACAAGAAAACCCTCCACTTACATAAAGCTTAAAAAATTCGTCTCGAAATGCATTGGCCGCAATGCTGTATAAAACGTGCAAATTTAAACTCCTGCGATGACTGCTAGGCACAGCCATTTTAATAGTAGGCCGTTTGAAACAAGTTTTGATAACGTTGAGTAAAGTTTGAAAAAATAATCAGAGCATTCGTAGCATACATGCTGCTAATTAAGTAAAATTTTAAATTACTGTATCTTGTCAATAAGATTAAAAATACGTTTTTGGCTAGTGAGTGGCGCACCCTGGAGGGTGAGTCAACGACATTTTACTAATTGGCACAAACATTTTAAATTATTAGTCTAGTTACGAAAGTCTTTACAGCAGGTAAGTGAAATGCTAAGTAATATAGATTTGCACGGAAAGTTTTTTGGGAAATAATTTAACATTGCCTTTTCTTCCTCTGATTTACGTGGCGTAGTGACATCATGTAATGGCGACGTCGGAATAATATTGCGGGAGATTTAAAATGCAAACAAATGAAAATTGCTTTCAACGCGAATACGATATCTGCATAAAATTGCTGTAAAGTAATATAATTTTTTAAGGCGATTTTTCTGAAACCTACTTCAGGTGCCCCTTTTCTTGTCCTTTAAACTATAGCTCAAAGCAATCTACTCATTAAAATATTAAAAGGAAACATACTATTATTTCAAAAATAACTTACAGGAAAAAATTATTTTCACAGAAACGTAAACTCTTCGCTGTTACATGCACCTCGTCATTCTCGCTAGTTAGATGGGCACTAGCGCCTGCACGTCGGAAACACATTGCACAAAAAACAGGTGTTGTACCTCTCAGTTCATGAAGTGCTCGTCTGCGATGTAGTACATGCGTTTGACAGTGCATGAATGAGCACAGTGGCAAATTTTAAATTTTATATTAAAACTTGTCGAGTTTTAGTACAACACATTGAATCTCTTACAGTCGAATTTTCGCTTTCACAAACATGTGCAACACCCTCACGAAATATTTTTGCTGTTGAAAAATGCTAGTTTGTGATGTCATCAACAGTTGGGCTTGCCCGCCGTTAATAAGGATTTTAATCTATTATTTAATTATCAGAAATGCTTTTGCATTATTATTGGCACCTGTTAAAATGTACACTTTTTACCATACTGGAAAATGGGGTAGGATATGAAAAATCATACTGTTTTCCTTTAAGCAATTAAACGACTACTTTTACTGATCATTTTTAGCTTTTTATCAACACGTTCTTATTGCAACAAGACCTATAATCACTCCTGTCAGCAGAGGGCTGGGCATGACACCAACAAACACAATTCTGGTTTCTGAGCTGGATCCGGAATCGATTCCCCAATTTACTGCTTTGAAAGTAATGAAATTCAGAAGTGAAACATGAAGAGGGATTTTAGAAAGGATATTTATAAAATTTCATTATTCCGTCACTTAGATAATGACTCTCATTACCACCTGATAACAACATCAGGACAGAAATAGATGGCTATTTTCAGGGCAAGATTAACAATGAAACATAAAAATCTTCATGTTTTACTGTATTTTTCCATTATATGTCCTTAGAGCCCGAGTCCATTTTTCAATGAAACAGTCATCAAAATATAATGCTATTAAAATATGGTCATCAATTCCACGTGAAATGAAAACTCTTAGTCTTTATCAATTTTAAAGAGCAACAAAGAATTACTTACTACAACGGTATAATTAACTCACAATTTTACTCATCCTGATCTTAAGTTACTAACAAAGCTTATTTTGTTCTAATGTACATTATAACTGATGAAAATACTATTTAATGTTAATTGTCAATTGTTCCACTTCTCTGGAGGAAGGCTCGAAAGCATAATGCTCCTTCTTCCTCCTCACAGTGACTCGTTTATTTTATTTTATTTTATAATGTAATAACAATTTGTATGTTTGTTTATATGTTCGATTTGCTGTGGAATAATAATTCAATATTTTGACTATGATTATTAATTTATTTTGAAATACATTTAGAACCTATAAGTTGACCCACCAGTGGTACCGTGCCTATAGTGTGGCAATATGAACCAGGAAGCTTAATAGCTCATCCTCTAAGACATCAGTTGGCACAGAATGGCATGTTCTTCAAGTTTCAGTTCAAAACACAAAGCCATGAGATTGTGTTCAGTTATACTAAAGACTGTGGAAAACACCATGAAGCGAACAGCAGGATACTCATTTTGCAGAAAAGTCGTGAATTTTCGTTGAACTGACTACGGTAGATTAACCTTGTGTTAAGCTTCTTATTAAACTCATGTTTTCTATTAAATTTTTCGCTTGCGATTGACCATACAAGAACAAGGCAATTGAAATCTCTAGCTAAGCGCTTGATAAAGCAATCCACGTCTTGAAGCCAACCATAGACTTAAACTGCTGGACACTAACTACAGTTAGTTTCCAAAATTCAAAACAGTTTATAGTCGCCTACAAAATCATTTTCTGAATCACATGTGCGTTAAAGAAAAGATTCTTACTATACCCTATAACTTGCAACTTTGTTGTTGTACTTACCAAATTGAATGGCGCACAAAACAATCAGAAAAAGGCTTAATAATCCCCGTTTTGCAAGATGCAAAACAAAAACATCCATGCATACCGCCATTTTGACTACTTTGGCCCTGTATATGACGTCACTGCCGGCTGTTACATCTATTGGACGCGCCCCAAGGAAACGCTCAGCACGCAGCAGCCGGTACACGGAGGCAAATCACGCTATACTTTTGTACGGCATTAATTTTTAAACTTTCAAAATAATTAAATAGTAAATTAGAGGTTATTAAAGTATATTGGTCCAAAGACCAAAAATACCAAACACGCGTCTGGGTGGTCTGAGCTAAAAGTAAATTCTGGAACGGCAACGTGTGGGCTTACCGCTTCCAGAAGTAGTCATTATCTGGACAGATTGTTGCACTTAAAGCTGTGATATTAATGCATGCTTGTACCTATGTCTTTATGCAAGTTTATGCCAGCAATAGGCCTAATTTTAGTAGTAGGCTCAATTAACTATATATCTAATTTTACTCGAGGCCTATGTCATGTATAGATACAGATATAAACGACATGTCACACGCGAACTTGCATCTCTTGGAATAAATATAGTTAGTGACGTGTGCGCTACGAATGCTCTGATATTTTTTTCAAACTTTACTCAGTGTTATTATTTAGACTTGTTACAAATGACCTATCGTCAAAATTGCTGCGTCTAACGGTCATCGCGGGAGTTTAAATTTACAAATTTCATACAACGTTACTGCCGACACAAGTCCTGTATGGAAAATGGCTGTACGTAAGTGATAGAAAATTTCAAGACGAATTTTTAACCTTTACGTAAGTGGAGGGTTTTCTTGTGCTTTAACAAACAATTGTAAACATTTAGTTATTTCCAAAGTTGTCCACAAAGCAAAATAATATTACGGAAACAATGTACATTGCAAGAACTGAAAATACCCAGTCATAAAATCTACAGTTTTAAACAGTTGAAAAACCAATTCGAAATTCCGAGTCATAAATCCGTTTTAGAAAATAATTTGAAAACAATTTAAATAAGAAAATATATGCCAGAAGGCACAATCTATGCACTTTAGTAAAGATTTGCCGTTAGCATTTTTTAAATCGTAACTTAAAAGCATTGACGCTATTGACATCAGTCACTTCTAGTGGTTCCACAGTTCCACAGTTTTACACCAGAAAAATCCAAAGGGCGTTTAAATAAAATTTTAGCTTTGGTTTTGGTAGGTAGCGTTTGTGGGACTATGGAACTACAATTCTTAGACTGGCGGAATAATTTCAGCTCATATATCGGTAACAGCAACAGTAACAGCAGCAACAACAGCAACGACAATAACGACGACGACAACAACAACAACAACGACAACAACAGCGATGATAACAACAACGACAACGACTAGGACAAGGACAACAACAACAACAACATCAGCAACAGCAACAACAACAACAACAGCGACAATAACGGCAGCAGCAATAACAACAGCAACAACAACAACGACGACGACAACAACAACAACGACGACGACAACAACAACAACAACAAGGACAACAACAACAACAACAAAAACAATAAGTTTCCCTTTCTCTTTGGAACCTAGTTCTCACGCCGATTAACCAGAACCGGTTAAACCGGTGTAACCAGTTAGTAAAGAGAACAGAAAGTGAAACCGATTAACTGTTTAAAGTGGGCGGATTCATGAACGGTGGAGTCATAGGCCATCCTACTGCAGTTTTTTGTAAAAGAAAGTAAAGGAGCGCTCTATCATGTATCAAAATTCGTAACGAAATATAAGTACAAAGTTTGTTGACACATTTTAAAGTTTTTTCACTTCACTTTAATCTGCTTAATAAAAACAGCTGCCTCTGCCCTGCTCTTAATTCATAGTTAAACAAAAGACTATCCTATTACTTTCATTGCACAAATCTTATTAAGTTTAATTAGCTGTGATTAACAATTAAATTGACATTACTAGGACGCTATAAAAGGACTGTTTTCACACCTCATAAACGAGAATAATTTTATCTTCTACGATGGCTCAGTGAAAAGGTTATATTAGGTATTCTTTCTCTATATTTTTATGTGAATTTCGTGCGCCATCTTGTACAGTACAAGATGTTTCGTTGTAGAGAAATATGGAAGGAATTTGCTTTCCTTTTAAGCGTGGTAAGTTTCATTTAATAAAGTGCTACTTTTGGTATGTCTTCTTCTTTTTCTAAGCCTTGGGATAACTGAGCACTGATTACGCAGTTGTTTAATAGCTGTTTCTTTTTTCTTAACTTGTGAAAAAATGTTACATAAATATTCAAATATGTACCTGTAGCCACTACGTTTGCTAGCATCATGTAAGAAAACACGCAAACTAAAGCTGCGTTCATACTCATCACTGTGTGAACAAATGACATCAATATTATCTTGTTTTCTAGATTGTTCATCTATCAGATGCAGCAACGCATGGGATTCCATTCACAAGGAATCATCACACTTACACGGGAGACCTTCATCCTCCAGCTTATGGCCAGCCTCAACCGTATGGCTGCGTCCCTCACACTTCTAAGGTTACAGTAGGCCAGCCGCCAAACCGTAGGATTGTGAGGAAGAAATCTTGCGTAAGTTTTCCGATATTAAAGTTTTAGTAAACTGCCTATCTGATATAATTCTTGCTTGTATTATTGCCTCCATCAGGGGCAGTTTTGTCTCTAAATTTCCTTTTTTGGAAATTTTTGTGGTAGATCTTTGACACATGTACATACTGTGCAGTAGTTAACTACAATGCATATCTAGGGGTACAAAATGATTTTTAATACTTTTCCCACCATGTCAACGGGCGCCCATAGGCTAATGAAATCATGGGGCCTTCAGAAGGAGCCACCCTTTCCACACCCGTGCTGAATTTTTTTCACTCGTGATATATTTTAGCGACATTTACATAGCTTGGAGTAAACTTGTTGCAATTTTTTTAAACGCATTCGTACTGCAAACTAGATTAGCTATAATGTGCTTGTCAATTTTTCAACATAATCATTGTGAAAAAAAGGACATTTTTACAGAAAGTTGCCAAAGTTTGTGGGGCCCTAGGCTGCAGCCTATGCTAGCCTATAGGTTAATCTGGCTATGCATATAAAACAGTATGTTAATAGAACGCAGAATGAACCCACAAATGTTACATTTTTGAAACCAAGTCTTACGGCAAGGAAAAAAATTCGAAAAAGTGTACATTGAGCTAGATTCGAACTAGGGACTTTTGGTTTACCAATGTAATCAAAGCTGTAATCGTAACTGCACCTACAGCAGCTGTTTGTGATTGTTGATGATGTCATAAATAATGATGCTGTTTCTTAACTTTCTTGCTAAGACGGTCAGGTTCTTGTCATGATTGTTGTTCAAGTTTCTGTCACCACAGCTGCTGAAGTTAATTGTCTGTTCACTCTTCCATAACAGTGAGATAAAGTCTAGAGCATTTCAACAACCTATTTTCAGACATTGCCATACTCCGAAGGACACCGTTCCTACACTGGAGACATTCCGCCTCCACCGCCGGTACACCAGTATGCCATTGCATATGAGGAAGCCGGTTACGGTGACCACGGTGGAGGGTACGGAGGTGGCGGTGGCCATGGCAAAGGTGGTGGTGGTGGAGGATCGGTGGCTCTCAAACTGGGTTTTGGAGTTTGGAAACAGAAAGGTTACGGATACGGTGGAGAGAAGAGCTTGACCGGAAAATATGCTGGATTTGTCGGTGGTCACGAGTCAATCAGCTATGATGACCATGGTGGTGGCGGTGGCGGTGGCGGTGGCTATGGTGACCACGGTGGTGGTGGAGGTTATGATGACCATGGTGGTGGAGGTTATATGGATCACGGTGGTGGTGGTGGAGGTTATATGGATCACGGTGGTGGTGGTGGAGGTTATGGAGATCACGGTGGTGGTGGTGGCTATGGTGACCATGGTGGTGGGTATGGTGGGGGAGGTGGTTATGGTGGTGGAGGAAAGAAAAAACTGACCAGTTACACCACTGTCCAGCGCTCCACTGGGAATGGCCGCGGTTCAATATATGGTGGTAAATCCGATGGTTACTTCGGAGGTGGAAAACTCCTCAGTTCAGGATCTTACACGTCAGTTGAAAAGGGATACGGTGGAAAGAAGGAAAAAGTTCATCACGACATGGGCTTTGTGGTGCCCCTCACTACAACTCATGGGGGCTACGGTGGCAGCGTCCCCCAGGCGAGTGGCTATGGAGACATGGGAGGTCACGGATACCAAACAGAGACGAAGATAGTTTCATTAGTGAATGGTGGATTGTTTGGTGGCGGTGGAGGTGGATCATATCGTGGTTAATTAGAATCCAGCGTTTACCAGTATAGCTCTATAAAATTGTATTTTGTACAGCAGACTAAACAATGATGTATGATCTGTTGCTTTCCTTAACACATTTTTTTCTTAAAAGGGAAAAGGGGGAATCTTAAATTATGTCACAAACAGCTTTCCATGCAAAGTTATGTTACTTAACATTATGCTAACCTCTTTGAATGACTTACATACCTAGAAAAGAAAATTCTTAATCATTTAAAATATTTGCTGCAAAAACAGCACCGCATCACCATGCCAGTGTGCAAAACCGTATCACCAAAAAATGATGTTATTGATCTTATTGGCAAGGTTATGTGATCTATATCTTTGCTTAATTAATGAAGAGTGTGGTACGAATGCTTTGATTATTCTTTTATTCTTTAAGCAATGCCATCTAAATTTGTAGCAAACGGCTCAACGTTAAAATGTCTCCACGTCACGGTCATCGTGGGAGTTTAAGTTACAAGTTTTGCACAGCGTTACTGCTAGCACAAGCTGTGTATGCAATAAGACAGTATACAACTGATATAAAATTCCAAGACGGATTTTTATGTTTTATTATGAACAGTGTTTTCTTGTGCTTTATCTTTAGTTACATTTACAATTGCATTTTATAAACTGCATATCTGTTTACCTGTTTATCTTACCATCCAGAGTGTTGAAAAGCAAATAAGTTGCTCATCGAATGTACGTTTTAATGAAAACTAAATGCCATCAATTATCGGTCTCTGTTTCGAGCTGAGATTGTGAACAGGTTCATCTGAAGAAACTAAACTGTGTGAACGTTGAAGAGCTGTCTAGAAGAGCAAGTGCCAAAAAATCAGAGGAAAACTGCAACTGCATTTTCAAATTCAATTTCCGGATCAATTCCCGGATCTCTTATAGTGAGGACAAATTCTTTAGCAGACAAATTACAGACGAATCATCAATGTAGAATCACTGTCGGTGTTGTCGTTGTCGTTCTAACTGCCATCCCTCTTTTCACTTTGTTGCTGCTGATACTGTCATTGTTGTTTTGCTCCTTCTGGCTATTTTGATGAAATCGCTGCCATTGCTGTAGTTACTTAACTCAAAGATGTTAGTTTAAGAAATCAGTGCAAGTAGGAATACGATCATCTGTCCTTAAGCTGTCATGTTTTCCAAGAATACTTGCTTTCTGTCAAATTGTTGTTAACTAATTACAGTCGTATCTTGATAGTACAAGTAGTACAGTTTAACACCTAGAACCTATTTTCAGACATTGCCATACTCAGAAGGACACCGTTCCTACACTGGAGACATTCCGCCTCCACCGCCGGTACACCAGTATGCTATTGCATATGAGGAAGCCGGTTACGGTGATCATGGTGGAGGGTACGGCGGTGGCGGTGGCCATGGCAAGGGTGGTGGTGGTGGTGGAGGGTCGGTGGCTCTAAAACTGGGTTTTGGAGTTTGGAAACAGAAAGGTTATGGATACGGTGGAGAGAAGAGCTTGACCGGAAAATATGCTGGATTTGTTGGTGGTCAAGAGTCAATCAGCTATGATGACCATGGCGGTGGTGGTGGGTATGATGATCATGGTGGTGGTGGCGGTGGCTATGGTGACCACGGTGGTGGTGGTGGGTATGATGATCATGGTGGTGGTGGTGGTGGCTATGGTGACCATGGAGGTGGAGGTTATATGGATCATGGTGGAGGAGGTTACATGGATCATGGTGGTGGTGGTTATGGAGATCATGGTGGTGGTGGTTATGGTGGCGGTGGTGGCGGATATGGTGGTGGTGGGAAAAAGAAATTGACCAGTTACACTACTGTCCAACGTTCAACCGGAAATGGTCGAGGGTACATCAAAGGAGGTGGAAACTCTGGAGGGTACTTCGGAGGCGGAAAACTCCTCAGTTCTGGATCTTACACGTCAGTTGAAAAGGGATACGGTGGAAAGAAGGAAAAAGTTCATCACGACATGGGCTTCGTGGTGCCCCTCACTACAACTCATGGGGGCTACGGGGGCAGCGTCCCCCAGGCGAGTGGCTATGGGGACATGGGAGGTCACGGATACCAAACAGAGACGAAGATAGTTTCATTAGTGAATGGTGGATTGTTTGGTGGAGGGGGAGGTGGATCATACCATGGTTAATTAGAATCCAGCGTTTACCTGTACAGCGCTGGTAATTGCGAAATTGTGTTTTGTACAGCGGGCTAAACAATGATGTGTGATCTGTTGTTTTTGTTTAAACATTTGTTCTTCTTATGGGTTGTGTTGTGTTTATACACTAACACGGGCCTTACAACGGGGGGGGGGGGGATATTACAGTTAATGGTGCTTTGATAAGTGAAATTATGTGATAATAACCAAGACTTTTCTGGTCACTATAAAACTGTATAGCAAGATAGATGATATCTTACGATTATTGTATTAATTAATGATTAAGTAAGTTAGCAGTAAAATGTTGTTAACGTTTATATGCTTGTTGTTTTATTATATATTATATAACATTATATATATATGTTGTTGATTTATACGATGTTGTATAAAAATGGAAAATAAAATCAGCGTTATTCATTCTGTTCACTTTGCTTCTCCAGTAGTTATTGTTTAGTTTAAATATAATGTATTATAGTATTAGATGAGACAGTTTCGATACATTAGTAGTTATCATTTGTAGAGAATAGTGTAACGACACGCCGAGCCACAGCAAGTTCAAACATCAGTAACAGCGAAAGCAGTGACAACAAGTCACATTGACAACAACCGCAACCGTGACAACAGCAGCAGCAGTAATAGTAGTAGTAGCAGCAACAGCAGCAGGGGTAGCTGCAGCAGTAGTAGTAGTAGTAGCAGTAGTAGCAGCAGCAGCAGTAGTAGCAGCAGTAATAGTAGTAGTAGTAGTAGTAGTAGTAGTAGCAGCAGCAGCACCATGCCCGGAGAAATAGCATCAGTTTATATCATAACAACCGCCACAAACACTGGTAATAAATAACACAAAAAATTACGAATAGTGAATTAGTGAGATTGAGAAATTAGTGTGAATTAGAGCAGTATAAAAATAAACCTAAATAAACAGAGATATAATAATATTGTGACCTAAATATTCCGCAGAGTAAACATAATAATGATATGACTAATAACTCTTATCTGTAGGCTTTTCAAAATTAGCGTTAATCGAATGGTTTGGTAAACAAAGTTAAACTTTCACTTTAAGTCAGTGAAAAATGTAAACAGTTCGGTGACATTATATATACATGTCTTATAAGAACGACCTAGGATCCAGTGTTTTATAATAATAAATAAAAAACTACCATTTAATAGAGGCGTTTAGTGCTAGAACTATAAATATTTGTTTACAAAAAATCGCACTTTACAATACCGTGTATAGAGTGCCATGGCATGAACAATGGCGGCTTGTCAACCAAGAACCGTTGACACAGTAGCAATTTTAGGTTGCTAAGCGGGGGTCTTAGCCAAGTTCGCAAAAAAATCAATAACGCGGCGCACTGGTACTTCGTTGATATTAACCTTTAGTGCACAAGGTCACGTCTGAGGGTGGTATCTCTTCAAGAAAAAGCCTTTTTGTTACCAAAATGGACAGCAAACAGCACAGAATCTACTAACTTCACCTTTAGGTTGGAAATTATGACCAATTAAATCGTCTGTAACAAAATAAACAGTGTTAGCGCAAAACAATTCCTTGATTCAGACACTAATTAGGCAAATCTGGGTTAGCAGTACAACAAAATACGACCGAAATCCGGATCGCTCCGTTGGTTAGGATAATGAAAGCGGACATAGCGATGATTCCAAACTGCGCTACTAGGTGGGGCGGCAGCATGACATAATGACGTAATATTATTAATAAACCCGTTTTAATTACCAAAACAGATAAGCTAGCCGTTTTGACCGCGATTTTTTTTATTTCTATTCATCATTTATTTTAGAAATAATCATTTGCAGAGAAAAAAATGTTTCTAGCGAATCGCGGGGGTCGCATGCGTGAAAGCACTTGTTTTGCTCTGGATACGCCCCTGGTAAAAGACAATGATAAGTTTATGGATGGTTTGAACGGATGCTAAACCTGCTTTTATAAAGACAACGGTATAAAACGTAAAATTCTCATCACCGCGCCAGTGATATTGAAACAGTGACTGGTCAGGTTCAAACCTGCTTCTCTTCAGAGAAAGTGAAATTGGTAAAATAAACGTGTTGCTAATTGACTAACAGAAGCTGAGGAAGATGGATATTAAAATCGTCTGTATTGTTTTGATTGCGGTAAGTATTACAAATTTTTTAAAATTTAAAAGCACTTTTTGCAAAACTTGATTAAGCCTAATTTTCATTCAGTGATGTAAACATGTATCGTAGGTTTCAAGAAGCTACTACTACACCTTAGCCCAAATGTAGGAGATTGCAAATTGATAATCGATTTCGATCGATTATATGACTTTATTTAAAACGGAAATACATAAAGTCAACATCATACTTGAAATCAGTAAGATCAGTTAGAAATAAAAGATATCAGATTTTATATATAAAAATGCGCGATAATCGATAATTTTTTGCTTATCTGTCTCTCTTGATAACATAGCGGAAGCAGTTTTTTCATCTGCCTTTTTCGCTTAACACACCACAAGAAGTTTAATCGTGTTCACCTATATATGCAGTCCACGTATTTTGCGTTTATTTAACGATTATGTTATCATTATAAAATCTAAAAACTTTAATAGCCTTTCGTTCTTCTTTCTTCGTTTTCTTCTCTCCTGCGACACTTGGTATATGTCCTTCATTGTGGCTGGGTTTTTTATTAGTTGACTCTGTTTTTCGGCTTGATAGCCTTGCCACATTTCACACCAATCAATTGCTAAACTAACTGTTTCTGTCCTTGGAAGAACACAGAAAAAGGCTTAAACTTACAGGGGTAACTATGGAAGTTTTTGCTGAATCAATCAAAGTGGTTTATTTATGGTATTGCAGCAATGATCAGGCTGAAATAACAACAAAATAATTACATATAATACTGCCATACCGCATAGAGCGTAAGTACAAATATAAATGTTTCGAATTATACTAATTTAAGAATTGTTCATTTAATCACAAAAGTATAACTGCAAATAATATACCATTCTAAATGTTAAACATCTGCTCGACACTGCATGGAGTTCTTATTGTTAAATGTGTTAAGAATTGCCTCCTGGCAAAGAGCAATACGGGTGCTCTTCATATGCTGAAATCTTCGAGATCCTCTAGGGTGGTATTAAATGCACTTAAAAGCCTGCATAGTTAAACTGAAAGTTATTTAGCGGCCAACTAATTATCACTGAGCCCCAAGGTTTATCCTCCAATAATCTAACTGAGCTTGGATTAAACTAAATTTAAGATTCAAGTCATTAGAAACCAATTTTGCTTTTGGCGCGCCCAGTATAGGCTAGTCCATCTGGCTGTATTTCTGTTGATGGAGGCGGTGCAAATAATTAGCCAATTAATATAAGTTAATTAATCTTAATGTTTCTTTTAAGCGACTATTGTTTTTAATATGAAAAAAGTGATGAAAAATTCCGTTTTACCTGCGATTCGAACCAGTGACTTTTTATTTACAGCGCAGGTATTTTAAAAATGGTAGCCTATTATGATAACAGAGTGATATTGTAGAGCATGTCCTTTAGAACCTTAACGAGAGACGCATTCCCAACACCCTTCTGAGCAACTACGAGAATGTAATTGTTTATTGCTGCACAGTTGTCACAGCATCTGACTTGCAAGCACTGCGTCACGAGTTCAATTCCCAAATCATTCACCAATTTTCTAGACCATAATAGGTCAATAAATTTTTGTTTCAAGAATTCTTTGTTAAAGTTTCTTATAACTGTCTACTGTCCATATAACATTTTTTAAATTTTCATTGAAAATTAATTATTTTTACTAATCAACACGTTTTATCCCAATTTCAGATGCTTGTTGGTGCACATGCGTCGTACGATCGTCATCTCCCGTACACCAATAACGAGAGATATTACATCGGGAGCGTGCACTATCCCAAGTACAACCGACCCGTACATCATGGCGGACACGGGTACGATGTACACTTTCCGTTCACAGTCAATGAACGTTACTACATCGGTAAAGTGAATTATCCCGAGTATGGTTTTCAGGGCAACTACCATAAACGACGTTAAATAAACGTTAAATCTACAGGAAAAATACGTTATAAGATATTTTAACTATCTTTTTTATGTCTAAAATTTATCTGGTAAAACTGCCACAGCTTTGCAGTTGTTGAAATTGTTAAATTATAAGGTACAGTTACTCCAGTAAGAAACTTGATGTGCTGGCATCTACCGGGAAAATAACTAATAACTAAGCAACAACAGTTCTTATTGGTCAAAACTTTTAATATTGTTTAAATATGTACAGTATTAGTTAAGGTAAATTATCCTCTCTAGACTAAAAAATCTGTCATTTTTTTTATCTTTCAGCGACTCTTGAAGTATTATTAACCCTAACGATTTCGTTTTTGAGAAAAGTGATCCCAGTTTAACAATTTAATCGGAAACGGGAATTGAACCCGGACTCTTCAGATTAATAAGTATTGTAATCGATTTTATATCATTAGGCTAATGCTTGAGTGATCTACTTAGACAGATACGAGCTGTGACAGGGTGAACGTGGTTAATCTAATAATAAGAAAATTGATACATGTTTTACTGTAAATATTATTGTTACTTGTTACGCATTTAGGTAAAATTTACTGTTATGAACATTTGTTATTGTTGTCATAATTTTATTAGTTTTGCTCAAAAATGTTGCAATGTCAGGCCTAATTACTGTATAATGCACAAGAATTTTATTGTATACTAGGCCTACATTTATAGTGAGTTTATTGTAATAGATTACATGAAAAGATGAAGGTTGTGTTATCGTTTTTGAATACATGTATTACATGGCCAAGAGTTATATTCATTTTACAGGGTTACTTAGGTTAGGGTTGTCACCACTCCTGGTTGGGGCCGGAGTCACCTGAAATACAGCCATAGGTCCGTAGTTCGGTTGGATTTTTGAAAAATTCTGAATACTCCTAATTTCGACCATCACTTTAAAATTTGAGTCTGTAAAAAGCATAAACGCAACTTACATGCTATTGAAACGCAACTTACATGCTATTGAAACACAACTTACATGCTATTGAAACACAACTTACATGCTATTGAAACGCAACTGCATAATATTGAAACACAACTTACATGCTATTGAAACACAACTTACATGCTATTGAAACACAACTTACATGCTATTGAAACGCAACTTGCATGCATAGCTATTGAAACACAACTTACATGCTACTGAAACACAACTTACATGCTATTGAAACACAACTTGCATGCTATTGAAATACAACTTACATGCTATTGAAACACAACTTGCATGCTATTGAAACGCAACTTACATGCTATTGAAACACAATCTACATGCTATTGAAACACAACTTGCATGCTATTGAAACACAACCTGCATGCTATTAAAACACAAATTACATGCTATTGAAACTTTGCACTAGCTTAAGCTAAAAGTATTATAATCTCCGTTAACTAAGATAACAGTAAACTTATTAAATTAAGTTAAATCGGTTGCATGGCTTCGTCATTTCACACCAGTTTTCCACAAATTTTTGCTGCAGCGGAAGTGGTGCAAATCAAGTATTCTTCCGCTTTTGCTTTAATTCACATAACATAAAGTGCTTAATAATCTTATCGCTGAAAAAACCCCAAAACGCGAGAAATGTCCAAAAAATGTCCAATGTGAGAAATGAAGTCCAAAAATTGACTTGTTGCCTGCATTTTCGTAAGTTTTAGATATTTAGGGTTTTTAGAGACTAAAATCAAGAAACGCACTTTGCGATTTGAATTTTTGGACGTTTATTTCTGAGAAAGGTTTCATGAAATGTTTAAAATACACGAAATGCGCTGTGTAGCTTTGCTCCCCGAGATTACACTCGCCGGCTCTCGACTCCGGGATGTGGGTTCGTGACGAGGTGGCAACCCTAACTTACCTGCTAGTTAAAAATTTAAAATAATATGAAAATGAGTTTACCTGGACATAAACTTGAGCCTGTTTAACCGACTTGGGCAAGATGGATTATAAGATGATAACAATACTCGCAAAACGTGATCCAATAAAAGCGTGACCTTTAAAAGAAAGACTATTCTTTCAGGGTGTGGATGCTCCCAGGTAAAATGTCCTAAACAAAAATCTAACTCCATCATTACCTGGTGTGATGAACCTGAAATTAATTTATTCAGTATAAAGATGTGATTCAGCAATAAAGAGAAGCAAATAATAGAAAAATAATTAACATATTAACAGGTGAAATTTACAGCAGCTAAGTAAAGACATGACGTGTTTCCAATAATAGCATAATCGATTTCTGATCTATAGCTGAAATAGCAAATTATTGCGTTAATTTACAAGATAAAGGTAATTTAGTCTAAATTAATTAACAAAACTTACAATTTGGTGATTAAATGGCATCCTGGATAACAAAACAGAACTACGGCCAGTAAGAAAAAGCTAATCACATACGTGTAAGTATGAACAGGTCAAACAGGTCATGAAAGTCATGTGACTATGCCTAAATTTGGCTTCTGACATCTGGCTGGCTGTAGTGAATGATAAAATTAAAAAAGGTTGAACTAAAAAGATTTCACAAACGTTAACTAGGTGCCGCTAGCACCCACACAGAGTCAACGGGTCACTGGGTCAGAACGCAAACGCGCGTGTCATTTCGCTTGTTAGCAGAAGCCAGTATGCCGTCATGATGGTCAGTTGGTCATTTTTTGTTAAAATGGCAAGAGGAGTTCAATCCACGGTGCTTATTTCAACTTTGCTACTGAATTCTAAAGAAACAGCTTCAAAAAATTTCCAGGAAATAGCAGAAGAAGAAAAAAGCGAAAAACGAAGGGCGAGAGAAGCACAGAAACAGAAGAGCAGGGGAGAAGAGGAAGGGAATGGTGGAAAGGTTTGTGAGAAAGGGAGATGAGAAACAGGAAGGGAGAGAGCAGGAGAGGTGAGGAGAGGAGAGGAAAGGAGATGAGAGAAAAGGAGACGGAAAAATAGAGCAGAGAAAATAGAGTAGAGAAGAGGAAGGAAACGGGAGGTTAGAGGAGAAAAAAATGGGAGAAAACAGAAGAGAGAAGACAGAAAAGAAGAGGAAGGAAGAGGGAAGGAGAAGAGAGGAGCCGCAAGTTGTTTAGATTGTGCATTTTTTACAGTTTCAGTTTACAATTACCATAACATTTAATAGCTAATTCAATTGTTTAACGAGTAGTCGTGCATGACGTAATACATATAGACGGCGCGACGCTTACTTGCATGACGTCATACATAAAACGTCATTACAACCACGATGCTTACTTCAAAGTTTCCTAAAATCATCGAAATTGTAGAATTTCCACGGAAATTCTGAGTTGGGAAGCTTTTTTAATTCGTGAGTGCTGTTTATTTTTGTATATTATACGATACTTTAATTTAATGGATACACGACTGCGGACTTCACGAAGATGTTAAACGTGCTTGTCTAGATTTGCACTTTACTTCCAACTAGCTTCTAATTTCTTGTTAACCTTGTACTATTCAAGTAGAAAACAGCACAAGATTCAAACCTAAAGATTGTGTCACATTATTTTACCCCACGTGACCTTTGTGACCTAAAGAGTCTAGACTTTGTAAACGAGACTCACTGACGCGCACATTCCAAATTTACAGCGCATTTGCTTTTACTGCAAGGGTAACCGTGGAGTCTGAGTGCTCGTGGTGCCGACGAAAGTTAAGCAATGCCGAATCTGGTTGAGACTGGTAGGAAAATTTCTGTATAATGTAGGCAGTGGAACTAAATACAGAGGTGTTAATTACCTTGCCGCTCAGTAAGCTGTGAAACATCATTCCTTTTAACAATTAATATGTGGAAACAACTTACCACAGAACATTCGTGAAGTTACATCCATTTCACACTTCAAACAAGAGCACAAATCTCATTTAAGTTTTTTATTGCATAAGAAGCACTTTTCGCTTTTCATGGTAAACCTCCATATTCTGTGCATCATACGGGCATGAGAATCGGATTTTCTCAGTTAAACTTTGACCTTTTCTCTAAAAGCTGTAATGATGATCACGGTCATCCAGTATTACCGAATTGTAACTGTGGATTTCGGTTTGAGCCTGTTTATTAATTTATTAATAAATTAGTTTATTACAAGCTAGAACTGTTATGTTTGATAAATTAAATAAACTACAGCAGCCTTAAAACTTCATTATAGCTGCCCTAGGTAAAGACGACTTTAATTGTCCTGTTAATTATAAAATATTATAATTGTATGACTTTATATTTCCACAATAAACGCTTCCAATACTTTTCATCTCAAATGAAATACGTTAGTCCTAAATATCCGTAGATTAAAATTTTAAACTGTCAATTTATTAGTGCAATCTTGTGGTAAAATAGTTGTCGGAGAGTGCTGTAATGGCCATTCTTATGGCAAGTATTTTGGCATAAGTAAATAGTGTACTTTTGTAAATTGTGTATATGGCTTGTTAGACGGGTCAGGATAATGGGATAAATTGTTCAACCACGAAAAGTGTTTTCCTGTAGTGTTCCGCCGTTTGTAGTGCCCCCCCGTAAATGGACTCGTCTAGCTGAGTCAGCAGGGCTCATTATTATTGGCTGTTCATTCCGAGGATGACGTCACCAGCACTGATGACAATCAAGATCAGCTTCTTGTTGTCAAACTAGAATGACATTCAAATTTCACTATCATTCTCAGCGTCCACACAGTCCTCTAACACTGATAAACTCGAAAATGACAGTTTTTTAATAACCGTGTAGACGGCCAATAAGAAAATTGGTGACGTAATGATGTAGTAACCGGTTCTGCCTCCAGCATCTGGGTTAACTAAGTCCTGCAGTTGCATGCTGGACTCAAGCTTACAAAATGGGCAAATCGTGTCCAAAGGCCAGTAACATTAACTCTCGTAAATAATGGTTGAATTAAATATAATGGAGAGTAATATTATATAACATGATATGATATGACATGACATGACATGACATGACAACATAACATGACATGACATGACATGACATGACATGACATGACATGACATCACATAACATAACATAGCATAACATAACATAGCATAACATAACATAACATAACATAACATAACATAACATAACATAACATAACATAACATAACATAACATAACATAACATAACATAACATAACATAACATAACATAACATAACATAACATAACATAACATAACATAACATAACATAACATAACATAACATAACATAACATAACATAACATAACATAACATAACATAACATAACATAACATAACATAACATAACATAACATAACATAATAAAAGTTATATAAACTAACATAAAGTACAATTATACGTACAATCAGTTAACAAAACGTACAGTATAGTTTTGTAACGAGGAATTGTACTTTTTTGCTGTCTCTTTGGCCGTGGTTTCGGCCCCAAATTCGACCAGCTGACAAATGCTGAACAAACGTGACGCCTGTTTCACCGAGTTGTAGTTTTGTTTTTGGTATGGACACATCTGCGTTTTTTGGAATGTAAACAAACGTTTTTATTTCAGAATTGAAGTGGTTTTTTGGCATTTAGCAGTTTGGCGAAGTTAAGTACTACAAAGGTAATTTAATTTTATCAATTTAGCTTTTGCTGGTAGTGGTGGTGGTGGCAGTGGTGGCGGCGGTGGTGGTGGCAGTGATGGTGGTGGCAGTGGTGGCGGTGGCAGTGGTGGTAACAGTGGTGGCGGTGGCGGTGGCAGTGGTGGTGCTGACAGTGATGGTGGTCGCAGTGGTGGTGGTGGCAGTGGTGGCGGTGGCTGTGGCTGTGGTGGTGATGTTTAAATGGATGTTTTGAAATTCAGCGACGTGCCAAGGCACGACATTTCCAATTTAGGTGAATTTTATCAATTCAATGCAACGTTAAACTTTAAATATTGATTATTAATTATTATTAATGTAAATTATCATTTGGTCTTGTCACACTGTAAATTACTTGATTCGAATCATCCTCTAGTAAAATTGTCTGAAGAAATAATTCGTAACTCTCGACATCACGATCAAAAAAATTCATTAACTATTTCAGTAAAGACTGTTTTCAGAAATTTCTACGATTTTCACAGGTTAAAGCTTTAGCTGAAATGCCCAACCCACCTAAAGTGGCGCCACACATTGTGGAGGGACCGGGCGGTGATGCTGTTGACATACCGGACACATTGACGACCAGACCACCTTTCAGGGTCACATTGGAACGGCTCTGGTCCTGCTGGTTTCCAACGCTGATCATCTTAGTAACCGTTGCCGTAGTTGTCGCCTTCCCATTATTTACTGAACTGCGCGAAAGATCAAGGCCAGACAATCGGGGTTGGTTTGGTTTCCAAGCCCATCCCGGAGCACGGGTGTTCATGTGCAAGGATCAATGTGACTTTGACATTGTCGAAACTGTCCCAAAGGCTGTCCCAGTTGCTAGTGATCCCCACACGTCTGTTTTCGAAGGACTGATGAATTTAGTGAAATCTGCAGAATCAGAGATCGACATAATTTCTTCCTACTGGAAGCTGAGGAATTCTGCACGCCTGTCTGGAGGGCTGGGTGCTAAACTGTTTGCGGAATTAATGAATGCAGGACTCGAGCGGGGCGTGAAAATCCGCATTGTCCAGGACCAGCCGATGCGCTGTTGGCCGAACAAAGATACCGAGATGCTTCACAAGCTTCATGCAGCCGAAGTGAGAAACCTCAACTTTTTGGACCACCTTGGACACGGACTTGTCCACACTAATATGTGGCTCGTGGACAATAAACATTTCTACGTGGGTAGTGCTAACGCGGATTGGAGGTCGTTGGAAAGAGTGAAGGAGTTTGGTGTGATCACGAGCAATTGTTCTTGTATGGCCCACGACATGCTGAAGATCTTTGAACTTTACTGGTACCTCGGGGAACCCAATCCAGTTCCTAAGCGATGGCCGGATAAGTATGCTGCAATGTACAACAAGAAAGTACCTCTATACGTGAGAATTAAAGCAGATTTGGTTTCCTCTTGGATGTACCTGTCTGCTTCCCCTGATCACCTATGTCCTCCTGATCGCGCATCTGACCTTGACGCTGTCTTGTCCATCATCAACAACGCCGAGATGTATATCTACATTACCGTCATGGATTACTTCCCGAACAGCGACAATGAAACTAGTTCTCATCTCTACTCGGTGCTTGGCAAGACATTAGAGGACGCTTCTGAGAAAGTAGAGGTTCGCATTCTGTTCTTCTGGTCAGACCATCGGTCTCATTCACACGGTTCTCTCCTGTTCCCAAACATTACCATTAAGGACTCCGTTCAGACGAAGGTCTTCAACATGCCGTATCCAGAAGCAAGGGCGAACCACAACAAATACATTGTGACGGAAAAATCCGTGTTCTTCGGTACATCCAGCTGGATGAACGAATACTTCCAGACCAGAGGAGGTATCGGCATCACCATCAATCAGGCTTCCCTGTTTGGCAATCGAACCCGTATGGAAAAGCCGCTTATCAAAAAAATGAAGGATGTCTTTGAACGTGACTGGGTTTCTCCGTATGCTTCTGCAAAGGGCACCCCACATTACTAGTTAATTAGATTATTTTGATATTCCGCGGTTTTATTTTTAAAAGTCCAAACTTTTTATTATGGTATAACAAAATTAATATCATTTTCATTTTTGGTTTACAAAAAGTTTATGTTTCTTTTCCAAAACGTACATACTTCACAAATTTGTTGCCAAATAAATATTATTTTGAAAATCAATTGACTCTTCATATTTTGATTCAGGTGATAAGAAGTGACAGATTATTGTTAACAGTCAAATTTGCCGAGTATTAGATTACACAATAATGTTAGAAGCAAGTGATTTACTCTACAAGTTCAAATTGCACAGCATGATATGACAATACACTAACGTTTAGCTGTCAAATTTACAAGTTTAGTGGTTTTTAAGTTATGACCGAAAAACTTTTGCATGTTAGAAGTTTAAATGCTAGAATCTTGTCAGCTAATCAGCAACTGAAAGACAGCCACGTTCAGTGATGTACAAAGCACTCAAGGTAAAACGTTGATAAAGATTTCTTGTCAAAAAAGGTACTTGATCCCATGAATTGCGGTGCTTGGAATTGAAGGGAAACTGGAGCCTAAAATGGTCGCACAGAGCTGCTTGATGTAAAGGGACTGAAAGCAAAAATTGTTGTCTGCTGGGACCAAATGTCCCTTAAAGAAGTGAGAAACTGTGTCAGCTATTGTATCTTTGTATCTTCTCTACCCGTATCTTTGTATCTTCTCTACCCGTATCTTTCTATCTTCTCTACCCGTATCTTTGTATCTTCTCTACCCGTATCTTTGTATCTTCTCTACCCGTATCTTTGTATCTTCTCTACCCGTATCTTTGTATCTTCTCTACCCGTATCTTTGTATCTTCTCTACCCGTATCTTTCTATTTTCTCTACCCGTATCTTTGCATCTTCTCTACCTGTATCTTTGTATCTTCCCTACCTGTATCTTTGTATCTTCTCTACCTGTATCTTTGCATCTTCTCTACCTGTATCTTTGCATCTTCTCTACCCGTATCTTTGTATCTTCTCTACCCGTATCTTTGTATCTTCTCTACCCGTATCGTTGTATCTTATCTACCTGTATCTTTTGGTAAATCTTAAAAACTGTAATATCCACTCCACTGACCCAGCAATTTTTGCCAGTAGTCTGGAATGGTTAATAGTTAACCTACATGGACTGTGAGAATTGTCATTTTAGGAAGTTGTATCAGCCAATTATCAGCCACATTGTGTAGTCCCTATAACGGAAGTCCCGTATTTTCAAACAGCTTAACATGCTACAGGCCAGCATCCAGTAAATAACAACATTGCCTGAAACCAAGCATTCTGCCTGCATAAAAATTGGAATGGCAAGCAGTTTTCCTGGAAATCAACCAACCATTTACTAACCGATACTAATATGATAAAATTATAACATTATAACGAGTCTAAAACTATAGATTCGAATAACTCAGCACTTCAGCTGCATAAGTTCTTTATCATTCAATCGTTTGAAACATCAGGCAATCTGCACAGTTTAGTTGTAATTTCTGTGCTCAATTTTTAAACAAAATTTCAGTGTTATTGCTGTTGAATAAAATCAAGCAATATGCACCATCTTTCCTGTGCCAGTTCTTCCTGTGCCATTTTCACCGTGCCACTTTTTCCAGTGCCATTTTTTCCTGTGGCATTTTTACCGTACCATTTTTCCTGTGCTATTTCTTCCTGGACATTTCTTCCTGTACCATTTTTACGTGTGCCATTTTTTCTAGTGCCATTTTTTCCTGTGCCATTTTTACGTGTGCCATTTTCACCTACATTCGTTCTTGCCAGATGTATTTAACTGCCCCTCTGTCTTGTAATTTTGATTGGATTATTAACGAACGAAGATCTTTTTTGTAAATTTAAAGGTAAATAGTCTTTATTCTTGCAGGATGTAATATTACCAGATTTTTAAGTCTACTAAGTCATCCATTTTATGTACAGTAGTTTTGGAATCTGGAATTGCTTATGTGCGTGCTCACTTGAACAGTCTTTACTGACAATTCTGACTGCCTTTTTCTGCATTAGAAATACAGGATTTATACTAGTTTTATAAGTGTATATCCCAACATTGTACAATACAAGAGCTAAGTAAAGGTTTTTTTAATGAATTTTCGTCTATATATATATATATATGTAGTATTTATAATATTATAATAAAATATAATGTAATGTAACGTAATGTAACGCAAGTAAGTAAGTAAGTAAGTATCTTTATTTATCACCTTTTTTACAAGAAAAACACAGAGCATGAAATGATAATATGATACAGAGTGACAAGATTATTAAATGAATAAATTATCTGAGTTAATGATGTTCAGGTGATTGGTGAAAGGGTGGCGAAAAAAAACTAAAATTACCAAAGTCAACCATCCTGTAAGTAATGTTGCTATTAGTAATATGCGCAATTATCTTGACGAAGATTTCAGAATAAGGTGTGTAAAACTATATATATATATTGAGATTAAGTTTAAATTTGAACATAAATATTATGGACATAAAGGCATAATAACTACATATAATGTTGATATTCTAAGCAATGTGTAAATTTACGCAGATAGAATTGGCTAACCTCTTAACTTTCATTTACATGTTAGTACTGAATATGGCACGTTTCCAATAAGGCATCTAGACAGTCATGAGGCTTCTATCTGCTGTAAAATTACGTTATAATGAATAGTATTAATGGCTACATATATATATATATATATATATATATAACATACACATAAATATGCATACCTAGCAGAAAAAAGAAAAAAAAAACCAAAGTTGTTAAGACTAACAGGTAATTGGGGTATAGACATAACATAAAGTACAATTTCACAAGTAGCAGTGCAATAATATATATAAAGACTATCTCTACGGCAAAATTCATGGTTAGTATTCATGGTTAAGTTAGGGTTAAGATCTTCAGCTCATATAATAAGTGAGTTTTTACCATTCATATGTATGGTGGTGGGTTCAAATTGAGTGTAATATTAGTTTAAGTTTTAGTTGTGTAAACAATTCCAAGACTAGGTATAAAGAGAAATAAGCATGTTTTTGTAGTTTGACACAAGGTAATTAAGAGATTTGTTTTTGAACTTCTGTGGAATAGGGTTCCAAATTCGTGGGCCTTGATACTTGAGTGAACATTGAGCTTTGGTTGTATTGCATCTTTTGACACTGTAGGTATTACTTGATGCAAACCGCGTTTGGTAGTTGTGCAAAGCTGAAGGTTCACTCAAGTATCCATTAAATAGTTTAGGTAGCTTATGATTCTTGAATTTGAAAACAAATTTAGCCATTTCTAGGTTATAGATATCAGTTATTTTTAAAATTCTTAGTTGATTATAATAAGGTGTTGCATGGTCCCTGTAACCAGCAAAGCAGACAGCTTTTACAATTTTGTTTTGAGGTACAGCAACATTGTGTATTATAGTTTTGTTGGCTGATCCCCATGTAAGTTGGGAAAAACTAGTCCGTAATATATTAATTTCAAAGTTTGCGTATCTAGGTAGTACCAAAGTTTAAAAAATAGTCCCGTTATTTTACTAATTTTATACATTATATGTTTTATATGTGTACTCCAGGTAAGCTTGCTATTGATAAAAACACCCAGATATTTTATATCATTCGACCGACTAATAGTTATATTGTTAATATTAATTTGGAAGTTGTCTATGCACGTGACGTAACATAACATAACATAACATAACATAACATAACATAACATAACATAACATAACATAACATAACATAACATAACATAACATAACATAACATAACATAACATAACATAACATAACATAACATAACATAACATAACATAACATAACATAACATAACATAACATAACATAACATAACATAACATAACATAACATAACATAACATAACATAACATAACATAACATAACATAACATAACATAACATAACATAATATCTATATATAGGTCTATAATATATATCTATATATATAACTTTTTAATATTATAATATAATATAATATAATATAATATAATATAATATAATATAATGTAATGTAATGTAATGTAATGTAATGTGATGTGATGTGATGTGATGTGATGTGATGTGATGTGATGTGATGTGATGTGATGTGATGTGATGTGATGTGATGTGATGTGATGTGACGTGACGTGACGTGACGTGACGTGATATGATATGATATGATATAATATAATATAACTTTTTGTATAATAGATACATATTTAGAAAGTTTAGTTTTCACTAGATTGATATGATCTTTCCAAGAAAGCTTTTCTTTGTTTCTATACCGTCTGATCGGTTTGGCTTAGGATCATAGGCTTTGATTCTACTTTTTAGGCCACGCATAATCCAAGAACGCAAGCAAGGCCTACAGCAAGAGAACGTACATTGTGTTTCTTGAACAATAATTGTCTTTACTAATTGTTTTTCGTAACTACGCGCATGGTATTCATCGCGTTCTATACCAGTGAGTAAAAAGAACCATTTGCGATTAGGCGTACATGTTTGCTGCAGTGGTACAAGCAGTGAATACATGTACAACCTGCGCGAAAACAATAGTGAGTTCAAAAAATAAACACGATGAAGGCAAAACTAAAATGTGCTTGTATATTAGCAGCAGCCGCCATTAGTTACGCTACAACGTTCAGACCCGGCATGTTGAGACCAAGTTTCAGATCGTCTAATTACGCTCGTCTCTTCAGTAACGATCAAACAAAGTCAGAATTAGCAGAGCGAAGTCAGAAACTAAAAGGGAAGACAATTACTGCTTTTGCTATTCGATACTATCCGGACTCTGAACTACCAGACAAATTTCTTGAAAATGTCACCATCAAGGATGAATTTACTTTAGTGGAAACAAGTTTAGAAGCGATTGGTGAAGATGTTATCTGTGCCAATATGCAAAAGATTAACATCAGCAAAAACGTCCAACTAAACTTCATGCACCCAAAGGCGTTTGAAAAGGCCGCCAGTCTTAGAGATATTTTTATTTGGCATAATCCGAACTTAAACAAAAGTGGATTTGGACTAAATTTGTCTGGTAATCCAAATTTCCGGAAATTAGTTATAAAAGATATGCCAATGGAAAGAATTTACCGACCAATACTGAATAAAAAGACAAAGCCAGAAGACGTCCATATACAGCTTACAGGTAGGACACTCTTTTGTTATATTAATTTATCACTGGTGTTATAGAAAATGCCCTCCTTTTACCTTCCAAGTAGCATTTCTACCATTGGTCATTGATGATTAAATTTAACAAAATACAAAACCTTTGCGAGGTAGGAAATGGGCGTCCCCCCACTGATATCCAGGTAAGCGCTTGTTTCAAACAAAACAGACAACCTGCAAACAATAAACGCAGGCAGGCGAAAACAGATGCTTCAGACACATGGATTAATCAGAACTCTAAATGCTTTTATTAAAACTTATAAAGATACAAAATAACATCAAACTCTGTAAAAAAATTAATACAAAAGCGGTTTTCTTTGCGTCTGTTAAAAAAGTAGTTCACCACTCCCCGCCTCCTTGCCAATTAAGCAGCCCCATTTCAGGTGGGGGGGGAGTGGGGATACTTCCCCGGGGCCTGACCCTCCAGGGGGCCTCGTGCCGATGTAACATTTTTTTGCTTTATGCGAACATACTGCCTCCTCTTTCCCTCTCTCTCTCTCTTGCCGCACGCGCGCCGTTTGCCTTGTGCGGCTCGGTGCCGATGTTCAGCTGTTTTCAATTTCGGAATTTCTAACACCAGCTTGTACGGAAGTGAGAGTACGGTATTACATATTGCAAAGATGTTGTTTTTGATTTGACTATTTGACAAGTATTAAGGACTGGTCTTGAGAATAAAACAGCTTTTCTTTCAATTGTTCTTTCCTTTAACAACTGTATAACTCCATATTTTCTCTTCGAAAATGCTTCTCCGGCATTCTAGTAGTTCAACCATGGTAGCGCCCGCCTCCCTTCCCGAAGGGGGCTTCACACACCCCACTTCCCCGGGCCTCGCTTAGGCTGAAATAGGCCCTGCAAATAAGTCCACATTAACAAAAAAAGAACAAAATTGTTGTTCCCTACGTTTCTCTCGAATATTCAACTGATTTTGCTTGTAATATGGTGTCACTTTTTTGCTGGTAATACGAATTAACTTCAAGTCCACAACTTAATATGGCGCCACATTTTCCAACATCCACCCACGTGTCATCAATAGTATACCCAGCAAGTACTAGTCTGACTTATATCTTCCTCTTAGCAGAGCATGTTATGAAATCTATTAGAGGTATTTGGGCATTGGACATTTGGGCACGGGACATTTTTGAGCGCGAGACATTTGGACACGGGCATTTGGGCAAGGGGCACTTGGGTATAGGACATTTGGACACAAGAGATTTGGGCATGGATACACCTGCCCACGAGATGTTTGGGTGCCAATAAAATTTAACGTTGTGCCTAATTGTTTTATTTTTGTTTATCAGTTTATAATGAGTCACTATAGTTTCCCAACTCTCACAATGTTTTTAAGAAACATCGCTTTACTAAATTAAACATATCCAAAATATGGCGACTGTAGCAATTAAAATAGTCAATTAACTTTGTACAGTGTACTTCGTGATTTTCCACATTAAATCTGTATTATATGTGTATATTTTAACACCCAAGAGTGTTAGGCTAGCATAACCTGAGAGTGTTAGCTTAGCATAACCTGAGAGTGTTAGGTTAGCATAACTTGAGAGTGTTAAGCTAGCATAACCTGAGAGTGTTAGCTTAGCATAATCTGAGAGTGTTTGCTTAGCATAACCTGAGAGTGTTAGCTTAGCATAAACTGAGAGTGTTAGACTAGCATAATCTGAGAGTGTTAGGCTAGCATAATCTGAGAGTGTTAGGCTAGCATAACCTGAGAGTGTTAGCTAGCATAACCTGAGAGTGTTAGGCTAGCATAACCTGAGCGTGTTAGCTTAGCATAACCTGAGAGTGTTAGGCTAGCATAACCTGAGCGTGTTAGCTTAGCATAACCTGAGAGTGTTAGGTTAGCACAACCTGAGAGTGTTAGGTTAGCATAACCTGAGAGTGTTAGGCTAGCATAACCTGAGAGTGTTAGCTTAGCACAACCTGAGAGTGTTAGGTTAGCATAACCTGAGATGGTTAGGTTAGCACAACCTGAGAGTGTTAGGTTAGCATAACCTGAGAGTGTTAGGTTAGCACAACCTGAGAGTGTTAGGTTAGCACAACCTGAGAGTGTTAGGTTAGCACAACCTGAGAGTGTTAGGCTAGCATAACCTGAGATTGTTAGGTTAGCACAATCTGAGAGTGTTAGGTTAGCATACCTGAGAGTGTTAGGTTAGCAAACAAGTTTTCATAATAGTCAGTTCAGCAGATGAGACATGTTTGGGAGAAGCTCTGGCAATAAAAATCTGTTTTGAAACTAAGAAAGGGCCTTCAACTTGTTATTCATGCATCAAAATCTAGTTAATTATCTTGTTTAGGCTTTGTTTTGGGGATATCCGTGAAAGAAGTGTTAATAACTCACCGTTTAAGGTTTTTGTATTTCAGGTTTAAAGTTGGCGTGCAATTGTGACCATGCTTGGATAAAAACAGAATCGTGGAATGGGAGCATAATAGATTGTGAGGGAGTTGGTGGATACAAAATAAATGCTCAGCCAAGTGACTTTAACTGCGCATTAATGACAAGCACTGCAGTGACACCATCAAAACGAATGTTGCAGGGTGACATATCGGACAAGACTTCGTCAAATCTCTCTACAAGTGGATCTCCTACAACTTCTAGTTCATCTACACGAACGACAGCGACTAGTACAAAGATAATACCATTCCAACGCCTACGTTTCAAAGCAATTGTTGCTTTGGGCTCTTCATTTGGATTTTTAATATTAGCATTGATACTATTAGTAGTTTGCAGGACTTCTAACAGAACAGACGCAGCATCACAACCAGCTCAGCCGGAAACCATGGAAACGCAAACACAACAAGTGGAAACTGTGCAACAAGCGACTGAGGAAACATCATGTTCTGAAAAGCTAAATGAACAAAAAGGAGCATCAACAGACGTGGGTTCTGAGAACCAAGACACTCAAGTGTCATCGCCTCAAGAACCAGGCATGCAGCTAATAAATGTCAAAGAACAGGACACATCGTTGAAATGCCCACAGCAGCTAGGAACACAAATGGAAAATTCCAAGGTACAGGACATTCAAAAAGAAAAGGCTCCACAAGCAGAAAGTCCTCACAGCGAAAAAAGTCCTCAACAGCAAAAAGATCCTCAACACGAAGAAAGTCCTCATCAGCAAGGAGGTATTCAACAGAAAGAAAGTCCCCAACAGAAAGAAAGTCCTCAACAAAAGGAAAATCCTCAACAGAAAACGAGTCCTCCCCAGAAAGAAAGTCCCCAACAGAAAGAAAGTTCTCCACAGAAGGAAAGGCCTCAACAGATGTAAAGTCCTCAACAGAAAGAAACTCCTCGGCACCAAACTACGATACAACCAGTAAGTCACCAACAAAATTCTCAGAACCAGGAATCAGTTCAATTACAGAAAACTCTTTAGCTAGACAAACAATCTCAATGGGCAAAGAAACAACCAAAACGACTCAGCCAGCAGCGCCAAAAAGCGTCCATACAGAATCTTTAACGCCAACAATATACTCAATACCAGCAAGGTCATCAGCAGAAAAAACACATTCAGTGGCAAGAAAGTCCTCAAAATCAAGAAAGTCCTCAGCCACAAGAAAGTCTGCAACAGCAAGAAAGCTCTCTAAATCAAAGCAACATTCAAAGTCAACAAAATCTTCGAGTGCAAGAAATGTTTCATCAGCAAGAAAGGCCTCAACACCAAAAAATTCCTCAGCACCAAAAGAGCCCAACAATCGCAGAAAATCCTCAGCACCAAAAGAGCCCAACAATTGCAGAAGATCCTCAACACCAAAAGAGCCCCACAATCGAAGAACATCCTCAACACCAAAAGAGCCTCACAATTGCAGAAAATCCTCAACACCAAAAGAGTCTCACAATCGAAGAACATCCTCAACACCAAAAGAGTCTCACAATCGAAGAACATCCTCAACACCAAAAGAGTCTCACAATCGAAGAACATCTTCAACACCAAAAGAGCCTCACAATTGCAGAAAATCCTCAACACCAAAAGAGCCCAACAATTGCAGAAGATCCTCAACACCAAAAGAGCCCCACAATCGAAGAACATCCTCAACACCAAAAGAGCCTCACAATTGCAGAAAATCCTCAACACCAAAAGAGTCTCACAATCGAAGAACATCCTCAACACCAAAAGAGTCTCACAATCGAAGAACATCCTCAACACCAAAAGAGTCTCACAATCGAAGAACATCCTCAACACCAAAAGAGTCTCACAATCGAAGAACATCCTCAACACCAAAAGAGCCTCACAATTGCAGAACATCTTCAACACCAAAAGAGCCTCACAATCGCAGAAAATCCTCAACACCAAAAGAGCCTCACAATTGCAGAACATCCTCAACACCAAAAGAGCCTCACAATCGCAGAACATCATCAACACCAAAAGAGCCTCACAATCGCAGAACATCCTCAACACCAAGAGAGTCTCTCTCTCGTAGAAATTCCTCTTCACCAAGAAAACTCTCAACAGCTAGAATACCTTCAGCGCGGCGGAAATCATCAAAATTAGCTGAAGCTCAGAATTGCAGAAACTCATCAATAATAAGACAATTCTTATCAGCGAACGAATGAGAGAGCAAAACAGTAAAAATGTCAGTAACTACACAACTATGCAATTGCAGCTTTGTTTACTTTTGTAAAAAAAAAAACTTTATAAAAAATTATTTATTATTTATTAGTATCCTTCGTTTCTGTTGGACAGCTAAGAGAGCAATGTGCTTTAACATCCCCACAGACTGTGCTCAACTGGTTTTGCCTACTAGTGATTTTTAAAACGTTTATTTTAAATGAAAGCCGGACAATTAATAAAACTCAATCTCGTTTTAATTCGCTGTCCAAAATATAGATTTTCTTGCCCATAAAAGTTAGCAATTGTTTCAAATATTTGAATAATTGCCTTGGATAGTTAATTATCGGCAACCCAACACAGTTATCGCTTACGTCACAAACTAACCACTGTTTATTCAATGCTTGCATGTTAAGCACGTTTGCATAAGCGAAGACTGCTACAAGACGCTGACGTGATGTCACGGAGATGGGCTTTGCATCACACTGACGACACAGACGAACATTCCAGTTCGTGAGCATGTTTATCACGGTACCTCGCCTATTTCTCAGTTGCGAGAATATAACAAAAAAGGCGTCATTGCCAGTCTTAGTGGATTTGCTGAGCCACGCGTAGCTTTGAAAGTTTAACGAAATTTAAATATCCGTGGTAATTATTGTTAAATCAAAGTTTTCATTAAAAAAATGCTGTTGTAGTTTTCAATATTTTCGAGCTGTGTTTACAGCTAATGTCTACACAGTCCTCCGGTTTTCCTTTAAGCGGGGTCTCCAATGTTGGCGCAATGTTGTGAAGAAACTGCAGCTAGATGTAGAACAACATAATTATACGTTTCTTGCACTTCTCAAAAACTCAAATGAAATTACTATTACCGTGTATAGATCCTGAAGTGACCAAAACTCACCTGACCAGGAAGCCAATAAGAAAAATGGTCATCGGAAACTTGAAAACTCGCTAAATCTCAGAGTCCTACTTTAAATTTCCAATACAAGAGCCGCATAGCGTGCACGCATGCACACGTACATACATACGCACGCACGCACACGCGCGCGCGCACACACACACACACACACACACACAGAGAGAGAGAGAGAGAGAGAGAGAGAGAGAGAGAGAGAGAGAGAGAGAGAGAGAGACAGAGAGAGAGAGAGACAGAGAGAGAGAGAGAGAGAGAGAGAGAGAGAGAGAGAGAGAGAGAGAGAGAGAAAGAGAGAGAGAGAGAGAGAGAGAGAGAGAGAGAGAGAGAGAGAGAGAGAGAGAGAGAGAGAGAGAGAGAGAGAGAGAGAGAGAGAGAGAGAGAGAGAGAGAGAGAGAGAGAGAGAGAGAGAGAGAGAGAGAGAGAGAGAGAGAGAGAGAGAGAGAGAGAGAGAGAGAGAGAGAGAGAGAGAGAGAGAGAGAGAGAGAGAGAGAGAGAGAGAGAGAGAAAGAGAGAGAGAGAGAGGGAGAGAGAGAGAGAGAGAGAGAAGGCTATACACATTGTACACATTATTAAACGTTGCATATGGACATCGTTATACGGTTATGTAAGTGAGAATTTTTCGAATTTCTGAAACTAACTCATATTTATTTGACCAGGTGGAGATAATGAAGAAGAAGTACCAAACACTTCTTCTGATACGGCCATGAAGTGCTTCACGAATGATTTTTGTATCACGAAAATTGATTATGATCAAATTGTGTGGAAAGAGAACTGGGGGGAAATGCCCATTTTGGCACCCTATATCAGCCTATCTCTGCAAAGTTTCGTGGAAATCTGTTAGCTAGTCTTTACGTAATTAGGCTTATTGCCATAACAGACAAAAAACAACCAAGCAAACAGACAGACAAATAAACAAACAAACAAACTGTGTTGAAGCAAAGCTTCCTTAGAAGAGGTAAAAGTAGTTGAAATAATTATCTAATCCTTCCGTAACCCTAATCCTAGCCCATATTTCCTTACGTTCTCATTGGGACGTTGTCAATTTTCACCATAAATTTTGTTTCTTAGATTTTGAGTGACAACAGTAAACAAGATTCTAGAAATATTATGGAATGTTTAAAAATATTATGGAATGGGTAAAATTACTATGATGCACTACGGTGGCATAACAATTTTCAAGTCTCTGCAAATAGAGGCAGGAGCCTATCATTCAAATGCAAAATTTTATAGTCACCAAACTAACAATGACACAGCACTGCCGTAGAACACACTTTCATTCCAAAAACCTTTGGTCAAACTTGTGTATTTGAACAAAGCTAGTCTTGCCATTTCGGTAATGGCTTTCTTTTCTCTTATTAACTGTACAGAAAGTTTGGAAAACCATAAAGTGTCTATGTGCCGTCTCATACTATACAGACCCTACTAATCTACCCTAGCTTCTAAATGCACAATACGACATTGCATTTCTGTTTGAATTAAACAGAACTCCCCCCCCCATCATTCCCACCAATTGTGGCATCTTTTCATCGTGACCAAAGGTCCACTTACCCACTCTTGCAACTGCGCTTTTCAAAAGTGGTTCCTTTTCAACAATGTTTTAACTTCATGGTTCACTTGTTTTAATTTTAAATACAAAATAAAAATGTGAACTAAATTAAAATGGTTAGATGTGACATTTATGTGCTTCCTCTGCATAACTTTAGAACTTTGGTGTATCCCCAATTAAGCATAAAACTTAATTTTGTCCAGAACAAAAAAGTCATATACAAAACTGCACAGTCCTGATAATTTTAAATAAACCTACCATATCTGTATAACTTGGAATTTCGACGTGTTTGTGAGTTCTGTCATCCAGTGGATCATACCCAGCTATAACTTCTAACAACAATGCACAGTCGTAGACAGTACGAGCCATTGGACCTAGATGATCCAATCGATACTGCACACTAGCTGTTCCTGAGTACGGCACCAAACCAAATGTAGGTTTGAGACCGACAATACCACCCCAACCAGCTGAATTACGAACCGAGCCTCCCTGATCGCCACCAATTGCCAAATCAACTTTTCCAGCAGTTAACTGCAATGTAGCAGTATGTTATACGTAGTAGTCTGTTATATAGTAGTGCTATATATACATAACCTACAACGTTCAAACATTAAATTGCTACCTACTCTGACACAGTTAGGTGCTTACAAAGTGTTTTCAAAATTTCAAATATTATTTAAAAATACTTGTAATCAACAACATTGAGAAAAAAGCATTCTGATAGCAAAATTCCAGAATGACAAAAAATTGATTTTTTTACTATGTAAACAATTTTTGAAGAAACCATGATAAGCTAACACAAACAGTGTCCAGTTCTGAAAACAACCTCAGCGTGCAAAGAAAGAAATAGAGAATTTATTGCAAAAACTGATGTCATCAAGAAATTGGATGAAACAAACAAATCTGTTGTGATTGATTCTCCTTACTAGAGGTGAGCATTCTCTACCAGAAAACGAATTTCAATCGAACCGAATTTCAGTATTTCAAATCCGAATCGAATTCGAATTGAGTTTGAAAGATTTTTGAGAAAGTTTTTGAACCACTAGTAAACAGTGGTCTTACAAAACTCATGCATATTGTTTGAATTTGTTCTGCAGTAAAACCACTTTTAATTTGTCAAAAATTTTGCACAGCAAATGCAGCTAAATAGGCTATTTGTATGCTGTTTCAAAGAATTTTATGATAACGAGCGTACGTGGCTGAAATGCTGAATTATTCGAATCTATAACTTTAGGTTCGAATCGAATTCGAGCTAAAGAAACTAAAAATGACTGTAAGGTTCTTACACATAGCTAAACTAGATATTGCTGTAGTATAGTCTGTGGGAAGGGCTTCCTACCTATCACCCCTCCTTTCGTAATATACTATAACCTATCCATGCATAACATGATCTTGGAAAGTGCATGACACAGATATCCAGGAGAGTACAGTGTAACTGCTGAATCTAAAAGCAGCCAAAAATGCTTTAACTCTTAACTTTAACTTTACTTTACGAAAATGGTTAAAATCCTAAACTTGATTATAAGAGTCTTTGAAGTACTAAACTTGTGCACATCTACTATTTGACTGATCTAACATAAAGAGACTATCAGTGGTGATACCAAACTACTTCAGTTTTGATGTTGTGGATGGAGCTTTATTCACACTGATGAGATGTTGGAACTTTCTGCGATGTGTCTTATTCTAAACTACATGGAAAGGCGTGACTAGCCACCAGTGTCCAGACGTTGTGGATTGTGGACGTATCCTGAGTCAACCACAGAGACTTGTGAGCCATTCCTTTGTTCATGTTTGATTGGTGCTGCAGCCGGCGTCATCACCGTTGATTGTTATGGCCATAGACTTGAAGTCGTTGATGTGTTGCTGTGACTGACTGGAGTGAGCTACGTCCGCGGACTCCTCTCCCATGTCCTTGTCCTCTCAGGGGAAGGGTTAACTGATAAGTAGACATTTTGTTTTCTTTCCACTTTGTCATTTTTGTTATTATGCTTTTATGCGAAACTGTTATTGATAATTTAACCTGTTCTGATTTATCTAAACAGAGTAAAAAGTGAATAAAAATAGTAAACATAATCATAATCTTTTCCTCCATTTCATATAAGATTTTGTTGTTGGTATGTTCGGAATCTATGTATGTCATGGTCAACATGGAAAACCATAACGCCTAAGTAGACCCCCGTAAAACGTAACATCAAGCCTTAGACCCGCTGGTTTTTCAAGTGAGCCCTTCGACATTGCAACCTCACTAAAGATATATTAATTATACCTGTGTCGTTGAATTTTGGTTCATATGCCTTGTTGCCCTCTGGAAAATTGTAGGACAACAACCGCCCACGTATGTTGCACAACCCTTTTATTGTGAATGAAAGATGACGCGACAGGGTAGTCAGATTTGTGGATGAGTTGGGAGGTAAAGAGTTGCACCCCCACCATAAAAATCTACTAGCTCCCAACATATTTGGTGGCAACGGTTTTCTTTATAACAAACCCATTTTACAAAGTTGCAAATGTTTATTTTTCATTCTGCTTAGTAGTTTTGCTTAAGTAGACTAACCAAGTTATTAACCTTGGAGTAAAGTATCAAAGTTGTTTTTGGTGAATGAAAGAAGCCATACAGTATTAAGCTGTTAAATTTGGCCCTACATTGTAATATTGTTAATTTTGCTTGAAATTTGGATTTATTGTTATCTGCCTAGAGTCATTGATATGATTGTTGTTGTGGTTAGGATTATTTCTATTTGAGCCATTGAATGCATGTGTTGATTAATTGTCTTAGTTTACAGTGCTATTACTGTCTGATAAGTCTGCGTTTTTCAGTCAGCTGTTTTGATAAGAAATTTCCACTCAGACGGTGTGACCCAGATAACGTTAGCTGGTCACATTCAGATAAATTTGCGTTTATAAACGGCTGCATGTAAAACCGGTAGCTGGTAATTATAGAGCAAAATTTTATTGCTCTTAGCTGTCCTTGAACGATAGTAAAGCGTTTAACATTACCTTATTGATACAAAGTTTATTATAGAAGCCAGGTGACTTATTGGTTGTTCAGTTAAACTGGAATTGCAAATCCCTGCTCATTATTGTACCATGGATGAATTCACGCATGAAGAATTAAACAGTAAACCTGTCACTGAGTTAAAGAGAATTTCTAAATCTCTAAATATTAAAGTTGGACAACTTGCAAAGCAAGAGTTAATTAATGAAATTTTAGTGACTCAACTCCAACACGATAAACACCCAGATTTATCTCAGCAGATTGCCCAAGAAAAATCAGACACATTAGTAGGTACAGATGGTGATAAACGACCAACTCGCTTATTTGACCCTTTACATAAAGGTGGTGCAGATAAAGTGGAAGCACCAGTTGATAAACAAACAAACCTCAGTACTGTGGAACAGGTCCTTAAGCCCAGCGTTAGACCAAAAGTTCCAGCACAAATAATTGCCACAGAAGGTGGCCCTGATTTTGATCAAGTCAGAGATACCACTTTTGGGGTAAAAGAAATACTCAGTACAATTGAAAAAGTGCAGTCAGCTGAACAATTACAAGTTCTTTCACAAATGCTGCAAATACAGTATGAATTTGAACAAAGAAAAATGGAATCAGCTGATAAAGATAAACAAGAAGCACGTCGCTTCGAATTACAAATGGCACAAATAAACTTAGAGTCTAACAAATGTAGTACACCTGTGTTGTCACATACATCAACTAATCCTTTCACGAAACAACCTACAACAGTCAAAATGCGTCATTACGATGAATCAAAAGACAAGATTCACCATTTCTTAACATACTTTGAGAATATAATGACACTCCATAATGTCCCGTTTGAGGAATACTCAGCCAATTTAGGTAGAGTGCTCACAGGCAGAGCATCAGACTTTTTGATAGAGATGAGTCCTACTGACATTATTGACTACACAAAAGTCAAAGAACATCTCTTGAACTGCTACAAAATTTCAAAGGATCAGTTCAGACATGATTTCAGAGCAACACAGAAAAAACGCTCAGAAAATTACAAATCATTTTTCAAGAGAATTAAACAGAATGGTCTATTGTGGATCAATTCATTACAACCAAAGACAATAGACGAAGTTTGTGACATTTTCTTTCTAGAAGATGCGTACAACAAACTGCCTTCGGACATGGTTTCGTATCTAAAGTGTCAAACATACACTTCATATGCAGATATGGCTGAACTTGCCGATGTATATGCGAGTTCTCTTACCAATGTACCGAATAATAAACCACTGAGCCCAAGACTACAACATAGACAAAGCTTTCGTAGCTACAGTGAAAATGTTAAGTCATCAGATGCAGCTAGAAATAAAGACTTACGATGTCTTACATGTGGCAAAAGAAACCACACAACCCAAGATTGCTTTAAAAGAAACAATGCTAATAGCAACAATGTTTCAAGAAACAACAGCAATCGACAGAAAAACAAATACATTGACAACAAAGCAGCAAGACGACAATTGCTCAGCGAAACTCATCAAAGGCAAAGAGCCAACTCAACGTCTGCTATACCAGTTGTCAAGTTTGATCAGAAAAATGATCACAGGTTTCCCATTGTTGTGAATGGATTTCCTTTGATCGGTCTTCTAGACACGGGTGCCGATAGTTCCCTTGTTCATCCAGGTTATGTATCAGATGATCAGTACCTAGGTAAAGATACATACACCAAATGCTGCCACGGTTATAGCCTGAAAAAC
>JAQGDQ010000482.1:0-20879 GCA_030141605.1 Tubiluchus corallicola | reverse complement strand
GTACTTCTTGTCAAACTTTGAAGGATGCCTTAAAGGTAGATGCTTGGACCAATCCTAAGGAGCGGATCCTAAATGATCCTAAGCATACCATTTCTTGTTCGCCAGATGTACTTGTTGCTACTCGGTCTCAAGCACGCAAACAAAACCTTGAGCAACGAATACAAAAGGATGCAGTAAAGATGCTTACTGATGAACAAAAGCAAGAAAGTCTCAGGGAGACTGATAGTGCAGATACACTTCCAGATAACCCAAATACTCTAGCAGCAGAGTATCAAGACACAGATCTTTTAGCAAGTGTCAACAGGATTAAACTTGCTGCTGAGCAAAGAGAGGATGCCACTCTCAGAAATCTTTTTGATCATCTTCTGATGTATTCTGAAGCAAAGAAACAAGGATCAGGATACTTTCTCAGAGATAATGTCTTATTCCTTCTCAAGAAAAAGAAGCGAGACAATTCCTTCTTGGAGTTACTAGTAGTACCTTCCACCAGAAGATTACAGGTTCTTGAGCTTGCACATGATGCTAGAACTGCCGCCCATTTTGGGATACGGAAAACAACTCATCGTGTTCTTGACTATTATACTTGGCCAGGGGTCCATTCTGCCATAAAGAAGTACATTAAAACTTGCACTTCATGTCAGAAAACCAGCCGTATAATGAAAGCAGATAGAGCTAGACTCAAACCACTTCCTATTATTGAAAAACCGTTTGCAAGGTTGAATATTGACATTATTGGCCCTCTGCAAAAAACGAAGCAAGGCAACAGATATGCTCTTACAATAATTGACCAAGCAACCCGTTTTCCAGATTGCTACCCCATGAAGAATCAAACAGCATCTTCTGTAGCGGATGCTCTTACTCACTTCATGTGTAGACATGGAATTCCTGAAGAAATCCATTGTGATCAAGGAACACAGTTCAAATCTACACTGATCAAGGATCTCGAGGAGGCCATACATATTAAAGGTATATTCTCCACTCCATACCATCCTGAATCAAATGGTTTGGTAGAGAAAATGAATGATGTTCTGAAACAGTCCATTAAGAAACTTAGCCATCGATCACAAAGAGTCAGACTGGGACGAACTATTACCTTTTATACTCTTTGCATATAGAGAAGTGCCACAGAAGAGTACAGGCTATAGTCCTTTTGAATTGGCTTATGGCTACCCAGTCAATGGCCCAATGGCTACTTTATCTAGAAGATGGGGACTGAAACAATCTTCATCACCACAAGATGTTGATGAATATGTTGCAACAATTCTGCATAGAATGGAAGACAGCACTGACAATGTCAGAGAGTCACTCAAGAAAGCAAAGATTGCACAAGCCGAGTGGTATGATAGAAAATCTAGAGATCGTTCTCTTGAGATAGGCTCACTGGTTAAACTTCTTCTTCCTAAGTCCAAAAAGAAAATGCAAAAACAGTGGAAAGGTCCATATGAGGTTGTGGACAAAATCTCAGACCACGTATACAAAATTGCTTTAGGTGGTCGAAAGAAGAAACAACAGAATTTTCATATTAATCTCATTCAACCTTGGTATTCAAGAGACGAGACAGAAATCCTCTTCTCACAGAACATATTACCGAAGACTGCCCTTCAGCTGATGGCATCTTCCATAGATAGTCCTTCTCTCTTATCGGTTTATTCAGATTTCCCAAAACTCTATGATGATACTTCTTCTGATTCACCAATGCAGGAAGGCAAACTGGATGACAGTTGTTTTCCACCAACAAAGGTAGAACAAAAGCAAACTGTTGATGATATAAAATATCCAGAACATCTAGATGAAGCAAAAGTCAAAGAACTCAAGAATGCTCTTGAACAGTTCACGGATGTTTTTTCAGATATTCCAGGAAAGACAAACCTCATTGAACATGAGATATTGATAAACACTGACAAGCCCATTTCTTCTAATATAATCGTTCTGCACAAACTCAGCGGGAGGCGATATACAAAGAAATTAAAGAAATGGAGATGTTAGGCGTCATCGAAAAATCTGATAGTCCTTGGGCTAGTCCGATAGTAATTGTTCCTAAGGAAGATAATACAATTCGTTTTTGCATTGACTTCAGAAAAGTCAACAAAGTTACACATTTCGATAACTATCCTCTTCCAAGAATGGACGAAATGTTAGATGAGTTACAAGGTGCTCACTACATCACTAGTCTCGACATGACTAAATACTATTGGCAAGTTCCAATGAAAGAAAGCTCTAAACCAATTACAGCTTTCGTTACTGAATTTGGAAAATGGCACTTTAACGTAATGCCTTTCGGCTTATGTAATTCGAGTGCAACAGCTCAAAGACTAGTGGACCAAGTCCTAGAACCTATCATTCAACATGCCCGCGGCTACATAGATGATGTGATAATAAAGAGTAATACGTGGGAAGAACATCTTGATCATATTCATCAAGTTCTTTCACTAATCAGAGAAGCTGGTCTTACAGTAAAACCACTGAAATGTAACTTTGCACAAACAGAAACTAAGTTTCTCGGTCATATCATTGGCAATAGTCAGATCAAACCACAACCACAAAAAATTGAAGCAATTTCTAACTTTCCTCGACCAATGACAAAAAAACAAGTCCGCTCATTTCTTGGTCTTGTTGGCTTTTATCGCCGTTTTGTCCCTGGTTTTGCAAAAATTGCTGCTCCCCTATTTGAACTGACACAAAAACACAAACCCAATGATATTCACTGGTCAACAGAGTGTGAGAACAGTTTTGAAAAACTACGTAACTCGTTACACTCAGAATCAGTACTGAAAAGTCCAAACTTTTCCAAGCCGTTTAAATTAACAACAGATGCTAGTTTTCAAGGCTTAGGTGCCATACTGACACAAGTTGACGATGATGGCAATGAAAAACCTATTACATACTTAAGCCGCAAACTCTCAAGTGCAGAATCTAGGTACTCTATAGTAGAATTAGAACTGCTTGCTATTATCTATGCAGTTGAAAAACTTCGCTACTACTTGTTAGGTCGAAAGTTTACAATATGCACAGATCAAAGAAGTCTAACGTTTCTACACCAAATGAGAAATAAAAACAGAAAGATCTGTAGATGGTCTCTTCTTCTCTCAGAATATAATTTTGACATAGAATACAAGAAAGGTTCTGAAAATCTTGCTGATGTTTTCTCAAGAGCCTAAATTCGAATTGTTAGGTTAAGTAGAGCTTGATCTCCAATGAATAAGCATTTACTTGCTAAGATATTTCCTTTTTTCTTGCAAATTACCTTAGTGTGAAAAACATTAAAGTCAAGGTATACATGTTATTGAATAATGTGATTTTGTTACTAATACAGTAATTATTTGGATAAATGTACATGTATTTTGTTTTGCAATGTGTACAAATATTTGCATGTCCAGTACGACAGAATTTTGGTCAAATTTAGTGTGCAATTGCTGATTGTTATTTTTTTTAATGTGACATCACTCTTGCGTTGTATTGAAATACTTTTGACTAATGTTGTGAATTATTACCTAACTTGATTTATTTTGTTATGTATATTGATGGATAAGTCAGCTATGTTTGCGTATTAGCCAATTGTTGTGCTTTTGGTCCAAGAATGTTATTACTTTAGGCTTAAAAATCCCTAACAATTGTCTTCAAAGGGGGGTCTTTTGTAAGGTTCTTACACATAGCTAAACTAGATCTTGCTGTAGTATAGTGTGTGGGAAGGGCTTCCTACCTATCACCCCTCCTTTCGTAATATACTATAACCTATCCATGCATAACATGATCTTGGAAAGTGCATGACACAGATATCCAGGAGAGTACAGTGTAACTGCTGAATCTAAAAGCAGCCAAAAATGCTTTAACTCTTAACTTTAACTTTACTTTACGAAAATGGTTAAAATCCTAAACTTTATTATATAAGAGTTTGAAGCACTAAACTTGTGCACATCTACTATTTGACTGATCTAACATAAAGAGACTATCAGTGGTGATACCAAACTACTTCAGTTTTGATGTTGTGGATGGAGCTTTATTCACACTGATGAGATGTTGGAACTCTCTACGATGTGTCTTATTCTAAACTACATGGAAAGGCGTGACTAGCCACCAGTGTCCAGACGTTGTGGATTGTGGACGTATCCTGAGTCAACCACAGAGACTTGTGAGCCATTCCTTAGTTCATGTTTGATTGGTGCTGCAGCCGGCGTCATCACCGTTGATTGGTATGGCCATAGACTTGAAGTCGTTGATGTGTTGCTGTGACTGACTGGAGTGAGCTACGTCCGCGGACTCCTCTCCCATGTCCTTGTCCTCTCAGGGGAAGGGTTAACTGATAAGTAGACATTTTGTTTTCTTTTCACTTTGTCATTTTTGTTATTATTAACTGCTTTTATGCAAAACTGTTATTGATAATATTACCTGTTCTGATTTATCTAAACAGAGTAAAAAGTAAATAAAAATAGTAAACCTAATCATAATCTTTTCCTCCATTTCATAAAAGATTTTGTTGTTAGTATGTTTGGAATCTATGTATGTCATGGTCAACATGGAAAACCATAATGCCTAAGTAGAACCCCCCCCCCCCCGTAAAACGTAACATCAAGCCTTAGACCCGCTGGTTTTTCAAGTGAGCCCTTCGACATTGCAACCTCACTAAAGATATATTAATTATACCTGTGTCGTTGAAATTTTTGGTTCATATGCCTTGTTGCCCTCTGGAAAATTGTAGGACAACAACCGCCCACGTATGTTGCACAACCCTTTTATTGTGAATAAAAGATGACGCGACAGGGTAGTCAGATTTGTGGATGAGTTGGGAGGTAAAGAGTTGCACCCCCACCATAAAAATCTACTAGCTCCCAACAAATGAACTTTTGCAAATTTAGTCGCAACTAATAATTTTGCTGTGCCTGTAAGAGCTTTTAGTCTTGGTGACCTTCTCCATTCGCCAATCCGTTGATTTACATAATTACGATTTTATAGTTTTTTCTGTAATTGTATTTTTGTGTTGAAGGAATAAATACAAATACGAATACGAATACGAATACGAATACGAATACGAATACCAATACCAATACCAATACCAATACCAATACCAATACCAATACCAATACCAATACCAATACCAATACCAATACCAATACCAATACCAATACCAATACCAATACCAATACCAATACAAACACCAATACAAATACATACAAATACAAATGCAAATGCAAATGCAAATGCAAATGCAAATGCAAATGCAAATGCAAATGCAAATGCAAATGCAAATGCAAATGCAAATGCAAATGCAAATGCAAATGCAAATGCAAATGCAAATGCAAATACAAATAAATACAAATACAAATACAATACAACATTATCAAGGAATACTTCACCAGATATAACGTGTTTCATGAGTAAAGGCAAGATATTTAGAAATTTGCTTTTTGTCAAATTCAAAATCAATTTTATGAAGATCTTGAAGTACGGGAACAGAAGTTGCAAGTAAAACAATGTCATCAGCATAAATTAAATAGTTAATAATGATGGCAACCCTTCGTTCAGCTTTACAGACAGCTCATGAGTGTAAACACTGAACAATAATGGCCAGAGAACCCCTCCTTGACGGACACCATTTATAATTTGAAAAAAATCGCAATAGACATTGCAACATTTCACATATAGGAACTGTTTGTAATACCAAGTGGCTAAGAAATTTATTACGCTGTTAACAAAAGCTCCTTTCTGCAATTTTTTAAATACCAAATAGTAATCAACATTATCAAATGCCATGTTGGCATCTAAAACATGCATGCACAGGCGTGTGGCTATCCATATAAGTGTTCGCAATTTCTTTAGACGTAAATACTGCCAGCTCGGTTCTGTTGGCTTTCTTAAAAGCAAATTGTGCATGGGTTGTTTAAAAGAGCCCATTACATTTGGCAAGTAATAGTTTTTCTAATATTTTGCTAACCATACTTGCAGTGGCTATCAGTGGATGTTATATCCTTTTGCTTAGACCTAATTATGGGTACAAATGCAGAATGTGACACAATTTCTGGGAAATGTTGGTGACTTCTCAAGCAATTAAACAGGAAGCTCAAATGTACAGAGACGACATTTTTTGCATATACAAAATGCTCTGCATTAAAGCCCATCAAAGGCCACAGATTTTCCATTTTTCAGCTTACGTACACTAAACATTGCAATAGTAATGTAGAAATCAAGTGATGTGTTACGAATTTCTGATAAAAATCTACCACTACAAGTTTTAAGAAAATAATACACTGAAGCTACCAAACATTTTCTTACCTAATTCTAATTCATATTGAAAATGATTACTTGTGAACTGCAATTTTCACTGCAAAAAAAATTATTTGTCCGATTTTGTAGGGGCGCGCAAATTTTGACAGGGGGACGCCCCCCCTCGCACCCCCTAGTTCCGCCCCTGTTTAATAGCTTTGTTCACCGATTGCATTTCCAACGCGTTTTGGCAAAGGAACTTTTAAATTTCTCATTTTCTTAATTCTTTTTCAAAACTTTTCATTGTCAGCTGAAGCCATGTTTAGAGAGGGTAAGCGTCAGTGCATTTGTACAGGTGTTTGTTTGTCCATCTGTTCATGTTGTATGACGTTAAAGGCCAAACAACCATTTACCGAAATAAAACTAAAAAAATTCGTTTTGAAATTTTGTGTTACAGGCATGCTGTCTCATTACGCGCAGAACTTATCAATAAAGCTGTATAAAACGTGTAAATTTAAACTCCCGCGACGACTGTTAGGCGCAGCCATTTTAACGGGTTGAAACGTATTTATATGACATTGCATAAAGTTTGATAAAAATAATCACAGTATCCGTAGCACACACTTCACAAACTAAGCAGAACTTTAAATTACATTATATTGTCAATACGATCGGTAATATATTCTTTAGTGTTAATTAGTGCGTCAGTGACGCTATTTAGTGCACACTGGGACAGTGAGCCAGTGACACTATTTAGTGCACACTGGGACAGTGAGCCAATGACGCTATTTAGTGCACACTGGGATAGTGAGCCAGTGACGCTATTTAGTGCACACTGGGATAGTGAGCCAGTGACGTATTAGTACACATTGGGACAGTGAGCCAGTGACGCTATTTAGTGCACACTGGGATAGTGAGCCTGTGACGTATTAGTACACATTGGGACAGTGAGCCAGTGACGCTATTTAGTGCACACTGGGATAGTGAGCCAGTGACGTATTAGTACACATTGGGACAGTGAGCCAGTGACGCTATTTAGTGCACACTGGGATAGTGAGCCAGTGACGTATTAGTACACATTGGGACAGTGAGCCGGCGTTGTTTTACCAGATGACGCTTACATTTTTATTAAGAATTTTCTGTTTAAGTTAAAAAGTGTTTCGAACCGGTAAGCGCAATGCTAAACAATATAAGTTAGTGAGGAAAGTTTTTTGAGATACGCATTAAAATTGACTTTACTTCCTGTTTAAGCGAAATTAGCATAGCAAAATCTTCAGATTACCCTCACTGGAATTTTTGAGATTCTTGTGCAGAACCACTACTTACTAATTTTCATGACTTAGTGAAAGAGTAGAGCAAAAGCATTTTAACTGGGGCAGCATCTGGTAGAATCACTATTTTCCCTCTTTTTCGTCCTTCTCCCCACTTCTTTTTCCTCCTGCTCCTCTACAATCGAACGTTCCGATTTGTTCAAGGCCTCGGGCAGTTTTTGTTGAATATTTATACAAAGTATTTTCTCCTTAGCGACTTATTATTCAACCCATCCAAGCATAAGTCGCTATACAGAGACACATTTGAAGCACTTATCTATACGGAGGAAAGAGAGAGTTTAAGTGTTGAAGGTTAAAGTAACAAACTGCGAACATTAGGAGGAGAAACTTCTTACAGCAGAATAAACAAGATTTCAAATCTACATAATCGAATCTGCAAGTTAATTTTCACATTTTAAAGCAAACTGCGTCTCGAATTGATCTTCCTCTAGTTGCTGAGGCGCAGGGCTGGGCTTAGGTAATTGGAGGCCCTAGGCGAGGCCCGAGAGAGAGAGAGAGAGAGAGAGAGAGAGAGAGAGAGAGAGAGAGAGAGAGAGAGAGAGAGAGAGAGAGAGAGAGAGAGAGAGAGAAAGAGAGAGAGAGAGAGAGAGAGGCAGTATGTTCGCATAAAGCAAAAAAAATGTTACCTCGGAGTGAGCCCCCCCCTGGAGGGTGAGGCCCTTGGTGGTTGCCCAGTTTGCCTATGCTTAAGGCCGGCCCTGTGAGGCGAAACAACAAGCAAGAGAGGAGAAAAAAAATCAGAAATTTACACGCGGTATATTAAATAAGTGCATTATGTCATACACAGGTAAGTTTACGTTGTACACAGGCAAAAGTTGCCAAAGCTGATTAAGAAATTTTTGTTGCTATTAGAAATGCTTGGTCTGTTTGATTTCAGTTTGACGCTATCCTGCAACCAAAGTTTTGTTTGTCGCCTTATGCCCTTTGGATTTGAGAGTAAAGACTTTGTGGTCACTTGAGGTCATTGAAATTCCAATTCTTCGTCTCTCATGTAATTTTTAAGGTTCAGTTGCCCGATTCCTTGACGACCTTGAGTAAATGTCAATTTCAGTATCAATATCAATTATAAATCAAAGCTGTTACTTACATGTCAAAATCGCAACAGATTTTTGGCTTATAATTGACATTTAAACTTAAATCATTTACTAAAAATTTAAATTACATTATATTGTCAATACGATCGATAATATATTCTTTAGTGTTAATTAGTGCGCCAGTGGCGCTATTTAGTGCACACTGGGATAGTGAGCCAATGACGTATTAGTATGTATTATGCTGAATATGTAAAATCTATCCGCGTCCTGGAGGTAAGATAGCTATGCTTGGGCTTAAATTCTTTACAGTTTTTGAATGTTAATTAACTTCCCACCCTAAACCAACTACTCAAGATTATTTCCAGTCCTGCTAAAATCTGTCTCTCATCTAGTCGTATATGTTTGAGTGTAAAATTTGTCACTTACTGACCCTACTGAAAATCAGGCTTCGTTTGTACAACACCATTGTGCTACCAATGGCTGTTTCTGCCAGCGAAACCCGGAAAGTCACAGCAGCGATGTCAAAGAAACTGGACGTCTTCCACCAAAAATGTCTTCGGAAAATCCTAAAAAATATCCCATCGCGACCATGTTGCTAATGTGGAAGTCCTACAGCAGGCGCAGTCAAGGCGGTTGCAGGAAATGGTCGCAGAGAGAAGGCTGAGATTGGCTGGACATATTTTCCGCCTACCAGAACAACGCCACTCCAAAATAGCGTTGCGCTGGGAACCACCTGGTGGAAAAAGGAAAAGAGTTCGGCCAAAAACAGAAACGTGGCGCAGATCTTTCAAAGAAGACCTTCGGGCGATGAACAGACGTCGGGAGAACATCGAAAGAGAAGCCGCCGATAGAACCCAGCGGAAAATGCTGTCTGCCCAATGTGCATCCCTGCACGGGAAGGACTAAGGTCTAAATAAGGACCCCACTGAAGTCTATGAACCTCAACCTCATGAATGTGATCTAACTACATGTCAGAAAAAACAAAGTTGTAGGACTGATCGTTTGTAGGTAGGTCTACAGCTTGAGTTTTTACGTTCCCACATAAGTTCAAGTTTCAAGTATTGGAATTTTCTCATTGCAAATTGCCGACTATTTTCATTGGAGATTACAAAACTTTTCAACACGGAAAGGACATTTTTGTATTTGCTGTATGATGTTTACCAGACAGTTGCAATATTGACTGGTACCACGCACATTTCTTAAACAAAGCGCTCAGGGCATATGCTTTCAAAAATTACTGAGACAACTGCATACACTTGTTATTGTAACTCGGTAAAAATCACCTTGATATTAACAAGTTTGTGTGGAGTAAAAACAAAAGTAAAAGGACAATAAAAAAGAAAATACATACATTACAAAGCTGGATTATTACATTACAGGTGTAGTCTAGTGCAAGCTGGAGCTTAGGGCACCCCATGCTTGAGGGGGGGCAACCTTGATGGGTCCTGCTAAGATTTTCAAATAGTAAATAGTGATATTTCTTAAATTATATTTTTATCGACAAACAAAAGATTAACCTAGCCACTGGAGGCGGGGAGCCAGCCCGACTCAGTGCCGGTCCCAAACCCGTATAAATAGGGAGGGTTAGGGTCAGGAAGGGCATCCGCCTGTAAAAACTGCGCCAAAACCTTCTATGAATGAGTCGGTGAGACTTAAAGGGAAAGTCCACAAAGAAGTTGTCAGACTCGCTCTAATCTATGGGCTGGAAGCAGCTTCTCTAAAGAAGACCGAAGAGAAGAAAATGGGTGTGGTGTAGGTGGGGATGTTGAGATGGATGGTGGGAATAACATGAAGAGATAAAATTAGAAATAATAATATCAGAGGAACAGTAAAACTAGTGGAAGCCTCGCAAGACTGCGATGGTATGGACACCTGAAAAGAAGAGTCGGTGTATATCATGGAAGGGAAGACATAAATGAAGAGATGGTCAACAGCAGGAATGCGTGGAGAAGACTCATTCACAACGGCGACCCCGAATAGGGAAAAGCTGGGAAGAAGAAGAAGATCGACAAACAAAAGATTCTAGTTTATTTAGAGAGTTTGAATAACTTTCTTTCCAGCTTTGTAAATGTAATAATTTACTAGCTTAGGGCCCCAAAAGGTCATAATGTAGCCGCCTTAGTACTATGACGTTATGAGATGTTACAAGATTGTGAGAAGCTACACAAAAACGAATGCTACAAAATAAACTGTCGGTGTTTACGATTCAATGGCGAGAGGTCTTGACACCAACTTCTCTAGAAAAATCTTACAGACTTTTAATGTAGGAATTGACCTTCGGTGAGCAGCGGACTGGAGGGTTGACCAAAGTCAGGTCTACCCAAACTGACCAGGCGTTTGTGTAATGTCAGGTGCCAGCCCAAATGTAACTGCAATTATGGTACTCCACCCAAGGTCGAATTATCGATTAGAGATCGAACCAACAGTTCACTTTTTTTCACATTCTTAACCACTTTTGTAAGTTTAAGTTTAAGTTTATACACACCAAATAAAAAGTGAACAATATACATTAAAATATATACATACACATAGAAACATATACATCATATAAAAACACACAATACACATTAAAATATTGTTACTCGGACGGGTTTTGACTAACCCCATAATGTTAGTAATGGGTATAGTCGAGAAGCCCAGTAATGCAAATGTATCTGTATAAAACAGAATGCACGCTTCCAACCTGGCCTTTCTGTCTGTAAAGGTGAATGCTGTAGGTTTGCTGATTTTTATACAAAAGTCTATTCATATGTCATGGAGCTACTGGTTGTGCATTAAAGTTTATTTTACATTCGTATTCTTTTTACTTTTCTCGTCTGCTGTAAAGTATTTTATAACTTGTATGCCGCTCAATACATCCTGAGACGGATCCGCATCCGTTACACTGGTGTCAGAAGTGGGATCCGAAATTGCCGAAATCCGTTACACTGGTGCACATAGGTGGGATCCGAAATTGCCGCCTGGAATGGAACCCGGATCCGTTACACTGGTGCACATAAGTGGGGTCCGAAATTGCTACCTGGAATGGAACCCGGAGCCGTTACAATATGTACACGCATAAAAAGAGGCATAATAATGAGGGCGGTGTGGGGGGAGACAGAAAGAGCAAACGCTTCTTACATGTGACAAGCATGTAGATCGACATAATTTAATCGTCGTTTGAAAACCTTTGCATTTCAACCTTTTACCAATGGTACATCATTTACAATTTCTGATAAACTATTCCAAATCGGAACAACCCTATTAGAAAAAAATGACCAATGCAATTTGTCTATGTCTATATCTATATCATTATGTATGATTTTCATTGCTCACTACTAACACAGTACACAATAAGATACTATTCCATCTAAAACGGGGACGCGAGTCAAAAATATAATAACGTTTTTGTAAAAACTCGAGTGAAACTTTTTAATTTTTATTTTTCTCGGAAATACAAACATAAAATGAATCTTTCATACTTATATAAATCTCTGAACACATGCTCGGCTCATTCCCCTCCCCCCCTGCATGTTGCGCGAACTATAATCATGCGCAAATAAGATTACTAGGGTTAAAATGTCGACAATAATAGTGCATCCTCTCAAAACCTCATGCAAAATATTCCTCTTTCTATTCATGTTATTCTGTTGCATTACTTCCACTCTTCATTTCCATAAACACGTCAGGCTGCTTGGCTTCTTCCTTTACGCCTGACTGCTTATTTGTCTACGCGAGTGCCTCTTAGCGTTTGCCAACACTCTAATGTGTAATCACAATTTATTTGCGGAAAAATTAATGACAAAACGCTGCGGCTAATTAAGAAACTGATGCTGCTGCAAACGCATCTGCATATTTTTCTAATGATTATCAGTAATTAGCGGGCGGTAAAATGGCAGTAATTTTCCCAGTAATTGTTCAGATAAGAGTGCAGATTGTTCGACGATTTTATTAGGGCGAGTTCACACCGCAACTACACGGCCATAATCCAAGTGTTTACACCAAAAAAAAAACGGCAAGGCGCATGGTTAAAGGTACTTTCACATTTAATGTCAATGCAAATCAAACCAGTAGAATTTTAAATTGTCAAAATAAGCGTGGATGTAACTAGAAGATGTTGCCTGAGGTTTTTACATCAGCTTTGCTGTTGACCAAAGACCACATTATATGTGAAAAAATAATACATAAAATATCCTTATAAAAAAGATATATGGCAAAGAAACGTTATATCCACGTTTCTTCTAATTATATCCACATTTATTTTGATAATTTAAAATTTTTCTCTTTTGATTTGTAGCGACATTTTGAGCCTTAGTATTTTAGTACCATCAATGTACTAATTATTCCTTTTTTGGCTTGATTTATAGTAAAGACAATGACTGCTATAGTCCTCGATAGTCTGCGCTCAATAAACAAGTTGATTCCTAGTGGTTGACTCTTTCATGTATAGTGTTACTTTTGTTTGAGGTTGTAAACAGTAATTGGGTCGAAAGGAAGAGATGGAAGCCATAGATTAGAGATTTTTTAAGAAAATTTGATTTGTTTTTTCAGTAAATTGCTTTATAGCGCGTTTGTAATGTACCAGCTCAATCACACTCTAAATTTTCACCCTTTGAACACGTTAAAATACTGCAGGTTTAGTCTGCCTCACATTACTGATACCAAAATTGTTAGTCAGACAAACGCACAAGAAAAATACGAAAAATTGCAAAGTCCGAAAAAATTTGTACTCCACCGGGACTCGAACACAAGACGTTCCGCTTTTCAGGCAACCAAGAAATAGTTAAAAAACAGCGAGGCAAGGCAATCATTGATTATACAACAAACGTTTTACAGGTATAGGTTTTACACATCAAATGTAGACACAGGAAAGTTCAAATGTGACTTAGGTAAGTCAACTGTAGACACAGGAAAGTTCAAATGTGACTTGGGTAAGTCAAATGTAGACACAGGAAAGTTCAAATGTGACTTAGGTAAGTCAAATGTAGACACAGGAAAGTTCAAATGTGACTTGGGTAAGTCAACTGTAGACACAGGAAAGTTCAAATGTGACTTAGGTAAGTCAACTGTAGACACAGGAAAGTTCAAATGTGACTTAGGTAAGTCAAATGTAGACACAGGAAAGTTCAAATGTGACTTAGGTAAGTCAAATGTAGACACAGGAAAGTTCTAATGTGACTTAGGTAAGTCAAATGTAGACACAGGAAAGTTCAAATGTGACTTAGGTAAGTCAAATGTAGATGCGGTACTTTGAATAAATCGGTAATTAACTGATCTAAGTTCAAATTACAAAAAGATAAAGCAAAGATAGTCATCACCTCTTTCATAACTTTGAAAAATGCGTTGCTTATCCTCAAACTGAATTCTTTGATAAACCATAACGTCGGTAGAAAAGAATAAATTGGTTCCCACTTCCCAATGAACAGTGAATCACCAATTAGTTTTTTAAGTAATACATTAGCACTGCATTAATGAATTAGTTTCTCTCAAGAAACATTGTTTATTTTAAGAATGTATTGTTTTCTCTAACAGTTCCAATGGTATCTAAAGTTTACAGAATATTAGTGAACTATTAGTACCCCTATCCCTTATATTAATATTCTTGGTATATATATTTATTTATATATTTATTTATATATAAGATTCGAGGCTACAGCCCGGACGAGGGCACCATTTGCGGCGATCTATATATCAAACGAAAGGTCTCGATCTAGTGTCGTCTCATTGGGGGTTTATTTTTCGAATTGGGCCCACAGCGAGGAAGGGGAGGCGAAAAACCTCCAAAAATGGCCATTTTTCGGCCGTTTTTTGCAAAAGTTATACGGCTGAGATGTAGAGAACGGGAACGGGCCGAGGGGGGTGCTGGGTATGGATAGATAGCCCGTTCAGCGGTGGGTGTCATAGGCCTATTTAGAATTCCCAAGAGGGCCACGGGGTCCCGTAACGGGCGTTTTCGCGGACCCAACTCGCGATTTTTTCGAAATTTTGATCAAACAGCCTGCGGGAAAAACGTTCTAGCGGCGCCCGGTGGGACTCTAGGAAGGAGATATGGGGTTCTTTACAAAGAGGAAGGACAGGGCTACACGATGATGTGGGCTATATTTTAGGGCAGGTCCACCGAGAGGAGTATCAACGAGTTAGTTAGGAGTTCTATTTTCGGCAATTTTCACTTAGAAAACTGCTGACGCAAAGGCATTGTTGTGACGTCATCCATTGTACTCTGTCTATAATCTTATAACTTTAATTCAGCAAAAAGCTGCCTGCTACGGGTTTGCGTTAGTTAAACAAACAGTAGGCATGATGTTACGGGCTTTGCGTTATACATGAGGACTAGGTAGGATGTTCGCATATTATTGATTACACGTGTATTTATACGCAAAATCTTTTGCGGGGCGTTTGCTATTTATTATATTATAGCACATAGTTTCAACTTTGTGAAAAATGTTTGGAATGGTTTTATTGTAATGCTGTGCTGTTGGTGCTTGTGCTATAGGTGTCGTCATCGTTGCCACCATCATCATCATCATCAACATCATGATCACCACGTGAGGTGGTGGATTTGATGTGGTGTGGTGGTGGTGTGCTTTGTGTGTTGTGCTATGGATGGTGTGGTGGGGTGATAGGGTGTGTGGGGTGTGGTGTGGAGTGGGTGGCGTGGCGTATGGGTGGGTGATTGTTGTGGTGCAGTGTGGTGTTATGGTGTGGTGCAGTGCGGTGTGATGTGATGTGGTGGAGTATTATGGTGTGGGTAGTGTGGTGTGTGGGTGGTGCGATGTGGTGTGGTGCAGTGGTATGGTGTGGTGCAGTGTGGTGTGATGTGATGTGGTGGAGTCGTATGGTGTGGGTGGTGTGGTGTGGTGTGTGGGTGGTGCGGTGTGCTGCAGTGGTATGGTGTGGTGCGGTGTGGTGTGATGTGGTGGAATGGTATGGTGTAGGTGGTGTGGTGTGGTGTGGTGCAGTGTGGTGTGCGGTGTGATGTGGTGGAGTATTATGGTGTGGGTGGTGTGGTGTGCTGTGTGGGTGGTGCAGTGGTATGGTGTGGTGCAGTGTGGTGTGATATGGTGGAGTGGTATGGTGTGGGTGGTGTGGTGTGTAGGTGGTATGGTGTGGTGCAGTGCAGTGTGGTGGTATTGTGTGGTGCAGTGTGGTGCGATGAAGTGGAGTGGTATGGTGTGGTGCAGTGTGGTGTGATGAGGTGGAGTGGTGTGGTGTGGGTTGTGTGTTGATTTGTGCACAAAATTCTTTTTGTGGGGTTTGGCTAGTAAAGTTATTATTTAAGCAGCAATTATTAAATTAAGGTTAAAGAAGATTAAATTTAACATCCTTAAGGTTTACCACCTATCCACATTTGAGATACCAATGTCACATTTGACTTGACATGTGTCTACATTTGACTTACCAAAAACGCTCAAGATTTGTTGAAAACCATTGTTAACACATTTGAACTACCTAAGTCTACATTTGAGTTACCAAGACACATTTGAATTACCTAAATCTACATTTGAGTTACCAAGACACATTTGAATTACCTAAATGTACATTTGAGTTAACGCAGGTCTACATTTTACATGTAAAACCTATATAAACTGAAGTCCTGAGAAACAGACAGACCGAGAAACTATATAACTAAAGGTTGATGTCTAAATTTGCTGTGATGACAAATGATATGTTCAAGCCTGCTGGTACTTGTACATTGTTCAGAATAATACATCACAGCTAATTTCAATTCAACTACTTTTTTTGCTATAATCAAGACATCGCCAAAGTCGCAATAGCAATTAATCAAATTACTAATTAATATTTAAGCTCTTTAGGACTGTCATTCCAAGATCGCGAATAGGTAAAAGTAATCCAAAGCGTCTCAAATAGTTAATATATAAACAATCGTTCATAATTAATTGTTATTTTGACTTTGACGATGACAACAACAGACAACATTTATTTATTGTCACTCGTTTCACAAACAACATTAGCATTAACGGCTATTCAGCCACTTGTAACAATGAATAACATGAATATAACAACTTGGATCAACATTGTCTGACGCATTTTGTTTATGAGTGTTTTAATATTTTCGAATAATCTTATTTTTGTTATAACTAACCTAACTTGCAATTCCTGAAATGATTTGTAACTGATTTGAATGGACCGTCACCAGTCAATAAATTTACTATTATCACGACCAATAATATGCAATAAATGTTTGTAATAATAACAGTAGTAAAATAATAATAATAATAATAATAATGATGATGATGATGACGACGGCGGCGGCGGCGGCTGCTGCTGCTGCTGCTACTACTACTACTACTACTACTACTACTACTACTACTACTACTACTACTACTACTACTACTACTACTACTACTACTACTACTACTACTACTACTACTACTACTACTACTACAATAATAAAACACTAATAATAACTTATTTTTAAGCTACTTATTTTGCTAATTGTAGGCTTTTTAAAATGTATTCCCTGGCCATACTATTGGCCCCTAGTTAAACACAAGAAACTTGGATAGAGGTATGTAAATAAAGAAGTTAAAACATTATTAGGGTAACTTGTAGCCATCCCTTCAGCTCATATATTTGGAAGAATGTCGCCGAGAGCGTCTCTATTTTTCCTCACTGGCAAATGAACACACCAAGGACAGTCAGCCTGCGCAAGATGTAGCCTACGCACGATATTATCCTAAAAATTGTTCATGATTGAACCGTTTAAAGGAAAACACAAGTTTTCTAGGAAGTCAGGTTTATTTCACTGTCCGCAAAAAATGTTAGAAGGATTTAGTAATGAAACTGCAATAAGCGCCTCGTGTAATTAGTAAAATCACTGTAAAGTCGCGATCACTCCATTCTTGGACGCTCCCATTTTCAATGCCCATTCTTCTTCCAATGACGTCATTCGTCTTGAAAAAAGTAGCACACTGTCAATCTTCAGCAAAAGTATAACAAGTTTTTACAAAAACAATTAGATAGTTACTTTTGTAATGTTTCTGCGTGAATATTTGGTAAACTGCAGCAGTTTGAATTAGTATAAGCAGCGTGCGCTTACGGAGAGCTACGACGCGTTTACGAAAACTCACGAAGTCTCCCACGAAGTTACGTCATGATTTTCAAGTGAATGGCGGCAACCACCACGCTTGAAATTTTTTATTCAGAGGTAGTATACTTTAAATTTGTGCTTTATTGGCAGTTATTTGCAAATTTCTTTGTTATATTTTTCTAAGTTTCAGTAATAGTAGTAAAATATTTTCATATTTCATATTAATTAATGCCAAAAATACATACAATGCAACAAAAAACAAGACATACGTATAATTTCAATTTTGAACTATAGCGACGCTGCAAACATGCAAACCAACAATACAATTACTGATAAAACAAATATTATAATATCTAGATATTATAAAAAATAAACTCAACCTATTGCGTGATTTGTTCTTTCCGTCAAATTCAGTTCGGATGCTGTAGACGATCAATCTTTTGTTCTGCATCAAATGTTAATGAGTTAATTAATAAAATTAATGTTTTTGTGCCAGGAAACCTAATAATTCCACGGCTGTCGGGAGAACAGAGTGATTAATAAAGAAACCCGTTTTCATGTAATAATCGCCCTAATCAAAACAGGCCGAATGCACGGGGCGGATCTTAGGGGGAGCACTACAGAAAGGGCTCATGTGTCATTGTCTCTTGACTTGAGGGGGTCAGCGTTCATGTATCATTGTCTCTTGACGTGAGGGGGTCAGCGTTCACGTGTTCATTGTCTCTTGACGTGAGGGGTCAGCGTTCACGTATCATTGTCTCTTGACGTGAGGGGGTCAGCGTTCACGTGTTCATTGTCTCTTGACGTGAGGGGGTCAGCGTTCACGTGTTCATTGTCTCTTGACGTGAGGGGTCAGCGTTCACGTATCATTGTCTCTTGACGTGATGGGGTCAGCGTTCACGTATCATTGTCTCTTGACGTGAGGGGTCAGTGTTCATGTGTCATTGTCTCTTGACGTGAGGGGTCAGCGTTCACGTATCATTGTCTCTTGACGTGAGGGGGTCAGCGTTCATGTGTCATTGTCTCTTGACGTGAGGGGTCAGTGTTCATGTGTCATTGTCTCTTGACGTGAGGGGTCAGCGTTCATGTGTCATTGTCTCTTGACGTGAGGGGTCAGTGTTCATGTGTCATTGTCTCTTGACGTGAGGGGGTCAGCGTTCATGTGTCATTGTCTCTTGACGTGAGGGGTCAGCGTTCACGTATCATTGTCTCTTGACGTGAGGGGTCAGTGTTCATGTGTCATTGTCTCTTGACGTGAGGGGTCAGTGTTCATGTGTCATTGTCTCTTGACGTGAGGGGGTCAGCGTTCATGTGTCATTGTCTCTTGACGTGAGGGGGTCAGCGTTCATGTGTCATTGTCTCTTGACGTGAGGGGGTCAGCTTTCACGTATCATTGTCTCTTGACGTGAGGGGGTCAGCGTTCGTGTGTCATTGTCTCTTGACGTGAGGGGGTCAGCGTTCACGTATCATTGTCTCTTGATGTGAGGGGTCAGCGTTCATGTGTCATTGTCTCTTGACGTGAGGGGTCAGCGTTCATGTATCATTGTCTCTTGACGTGAGGGGTCAGCGTTCACGTATCATTGTCTCTTGACGTGAGGGGTCAGCGTTCATGTGTTCATTGTCTCTTGACGTGAGGGGGTCAGCGTTCATGTGTCATTGTCTCTTGACGTGATGGGGTCAGCGTTCACGTATCATTGTCTCTTGACGTGAGGGGGTCAGCGTTCATGTGTCATTGTCTCTTGACGTGATGGGGTCAGCGTTCGCGTATCATTGTCTCTTGACGTGAGGGGTCAGCGTTCGTGTGTCATTGTCTCTTGACGTGAGGGGGTCAGCGTTCGTGTGTCATTGTCTCTTGACGTGAGGGGGTCAGTGTTCATGTGTCATTGTCTCTTGACGTGAGGGGGTCAGCGTTCATGTGTCATTGTCTCTTGACGTGAGGGGGTCAGCGTTCATGTGTCATTGTCTCTTGACGTGAGGGGTCAGCGTTCACGTGTCATTGTCTCTTGACGTGAGGGGTCAGCGTTCACGTATCATTGTCTCTTGACGTGAGGGGTCAGCGTTCACGTGTCATTGTCTCTTGACGTGAGGGGTCAGCGTACATGTGTCATTGTCTCTTGACGTGAGGGGTCAGCATTCACGTGTCATTGTCTCTTGACGTGAGGGGTCAGCGTTCACGTGTCATTGTCTCTTGACGTGAGGGGTCAGCGTTCACGTGTCATTGTCTCTTGACGTGATGGGGTCACCTCGGATAGCTCGCATTGACAATTTTGGACTTGGGTCGCCATTTTGCAGCGATGCGTCTGCAATAAAAGAACCAACTTTTGAGGTCAATTGACAATGACACGTGAACGCTGACCCCTCACGTCAAGAGACAATGATACGTGAACGCTGACCCCTCACGTCAAGAGACAATGACACGTGAACGCTGACCCCTCACGTCAAGAGACAATGACACATGAACGCTGACCCCCTCACGTCAAGAGACAATGACACATGAACGCTGACCCCTCACGTCAAGAGACAATGACACACGAACGCTGACCCCCTCACGTCAAGAGACAATGACACACGAACGCTGACCCCCTCACGTCAAGAGACAATGACACACGAACGCTGACCCCTCACGTCAAGAGACAATGATACGCGAACGCTGACCCCATCACGTCAAGAGACAATGACACATGAACGCTGACCCCCTCACGTCAAGAGACAATGATACGCGAACGCTGACCCCATCACGTCAAGAGACAATGACACATGAACGCTGACCCCCTCACGTCAAGAGACAATGAACACATGAACGCTGACCCCTCACGTCAAGAGACAATGATACGTGAACGCTGACCCCTCACGTCAAGAGACAATGATACATGAACGCTGACCCCTCACGTCAAGAGACAATGACACATGAACGCTGACCCCTCACATCAAGAGACAATGATACGTGAACGCTGACCCCCTCACGTCAAGAGACAATGACACACGAACGCTGACCCCCTCACGTCAAGAGACAATGATACGTGAACGCTGACCCCTCACGTCAAGAGACAATGACACATGAACGCTGACCCCCTCACGTCAAGAGACAATGACACATGAACGCTGACCCCTCACGTCAAGAGACAATGACACATGAACACTGACCCCTCACGTCAAGAGACAATGACACATGAACACTGACCCCTCACGTCAAGAGACAATGATACGTGAACGCTGACCCCTCACGTCAAGAGACAATGACACATGAACGCTGACCCCCTCACGTCAAGAGACAATGACACATGA
>JAQGDQ010000885.1:65000-84039 GCA_030141605.1 Tubiluchus corallicola | reverse complement strand
ACCACTGTCCAATTCATCATTCCAAGACTTCCTGTGAAGCACAGTGGCTTCCTGAAAGAGAAGTTTTCCTCTAACAACATAGGGAGATAAGAAGCCCAGGGGATCATACACTGAGCATAAAAACCTCTTCTAGTGTAGGGTTTCTGCTTGAGCTTGATTTTGACATAAAAAACGTCTCTGTGCATGTCCCACTCGACTCCTAAGACTCTCTCTCTAGGTAAATTGTCGTAATGCAAATCCAAGGTTTTGACCGATTTTCCACGTTTCTCTGCTGGTGTGCTTTCCAAGACTTCTTTCTTGTTGCTCAGCCATTTGGTAAGGTTGAAACTACCTTCAGCTAATAGTGAAGTCATTTGATGAACTAAGTTACAAGCAGCTTCCACAGTATCAACCGACTTTAAAAAATCATCGATGTAAAAGTTCCGTTCAACAGCCTGGGTTATTTCCTTGTCGTACTTGTCTTCGTTGTCTGTGGCTGTGCGTCCAAGGGCAAAAGAAGAGATACTGGGAGACCATACACCTCCAAAGAGATGAACTGTCATCCGATAAACTTTTACAGTGTCTTCCAGATTTCCGTCTCTCCAATATAAGAATCTCAGTGGCCTGACACGGACCTGGTAAAACATCGTTTCAATATCTGCCATGACAGCGACGTCCTCCAGACGAAAGCGTATTCCTATGAGTTTGCTAGTCAAGTCCGGACCTTGCAAAACAACGTCGTTAAGTGAGACTCCATTGAACTTGGCCCTGCAGTCGAAAACAATGCGAGTCTTATCAGGCTTGTTGACATTAAAAACTGGGAAATGAGGGATATACCATATCTTCCCCATGACGCCTGAATCTTCATCAACTTCTTCAGCATATCCACAAGTTAACAGATTGGAGATTTCTGCTGAATACTTTTTGTGCAGTTCTGGATGTTTAGAAAGCCTGATCTTCAAACTTGATAGTCTGGATTCAGCCATTGGTCGATTATCCTCCAAATTTGGATCGTGCTCCTTAAAGGGAATGGCTAATTGATAATGGTTATCAGCAGTTTTTACTATACTATTTTCCCAGATTTTTAGTGCACGCTTGTCTTGTTTTGAATGAGTTACAGTTTCATCATCGTCATTGATGCATCTCTCCAATCTCCAAAATTTTTCAACCTGTGTTGACAGTATGTGATCATTGTCTATGTCAACGTGAGCGTAATTGGCTATGTAACATAATGATTGGCGGCCGCCCCCCCATGGGCCCATTTAAAGTCCATCCGAGTGCAGTTCTGATGGCATAAGGATCCATTGGCGAAGAACCAATTCTCACCTCAAGAGGTGCCAAGGCAACCGGTACATCCTGTCCAATGAGAAGCATGACACAGTTAAAGTCTACATCAGGAAATGAGAGGTCACTGAGATGATCTAAAGTGGACAAATCAGTCTTTTTAACAATACTCTCTGTGAGGCTTGGAAAGGCATCTATTGCATAAACTGTATTCAGTTTAATAGCTTCTTTGGCCTCTCCACAGTTGTTGCCTCTTACTGTAAGAGAAATTTTCTCAACTGATGTAGTCTGCTTCTGACCTAATGTGGAAAGCGTCAACGATGTTTTATGTCCTTTTAGACCTAGTAGCTTCAAAAGTCTTTTACAGCAAAATGAACGATTATTTTCAGAAAAGCATAAGTAGATATGGACTTTGTGCTGCCTTCAGACGTAACAGTTACGGCGACAACTGGCAAAACAATTTTTTTCCTTTATAGAAAGTGCAGATGATGCACATACTGTGGCATCAGCTTCCATTGCCTCACTGGTTTGTGTGCCCTTTTGCTTGCTTGCATCTGATGGCAACCAACTTTCCAAAGCTGCATGGAGTAAGTCAGAATGCCTTCTTTTGCAATTGGCTTGATTGCATCCTTGTCTTCGACACTGCGCTGCTCTATGTCTGCCAGGATTTAGACAATTGAAACAGAGATGTTTTTCCTTGACGTATTGGAGACGAGCATCATCTGTCATTTTCTTGAATTTTCCACATGCTCTAAGATGGTGATTTTCCTTACACATCAGACATGTCTTTGAAGCTGGCTGGCCAGGTCTCTTCTCTTTACTTGGAGTTACAAATGAAGAACTGGAATAGCTGATAAAACTCTTTACGGGATCCTTCCTGTTTTTGTAATCTTTGGCATTATCGCTGCCAAGCTTACTGACCTTTCGAGCATCAGACAAGCAGCCATACACAGGATGAGACATCTCTTCAGAAACTTCTTGAACAAAGTTCTTTACATCAAACATGTCTGGGTTCCTATGTTCTAATCTTGCAGTTTGAGTAACCTTCGTCTGCCATCTGCTTTGATATTTGTATGGTAGCTTTTTGATCACGTCCAAGATGTTCGCTTGAGTGTTAAGCTCCCCGAGACTATTCATTGACCACAGTGTCTCTATACAACTATTTAGCAGATCAGAAAAGTCACATAATTTCTCTGGTTCACTTGGCATAATGCTTCCAAACTCTTTTAGTTTGTTTACCCAGGCTTGTGTTATGATGTAGGGCTGGCCAAAGCGTTCTGCCAACAATCGCTTAGCATGGGCATATGCAGTGTGTGGTTCCATATAGTTGCACCTTTCAATGACTTGCTTAGCCCTGCCTGTGCACAATTGTAGTAGACGACTAAACCTTGCAGACTCATCTGTAGTGTAACACTCTATGCTAGCCTCTAGTCTTCTCATAAAACGCCAGTAATGTAATGGATTGCCATCAAAAACTTCAACTTCAACTTTAGGCAAATGTAGTGTCTGGTAGATACTATTCTGCTGTCTTTGACCTTCCATCATAAAGTTGATCATAGCACTGAGGTCAGGATTGTGTGATGTGGACGGCTCATGCATAATATTAGCTGCAAATCTGGGAGTAGAACCCTCCATATGAATATTGTTGCCGTTCGTTGGAGATGCACGATGTGGAATAAAATGTGGAGCCATTGCACTCAAGTTTCTCATCTGTCTACAGGGAGGCATATTTTCAGAGCGATTTTCATGTCCGAATTTTCCATAATCATGCATGAGTGGTTGTACACGTGTCCGATATATTTGTCTCCAAACATCTACATAACGAGAAAAATGCGATGCTTCATGGCAACGCAGCGCGTCCATATTCATCCAAGGCTTCTGCTTACCAATAAAGTGTACTACCTTGACATCTCTTTCAAACTGGCGCATTGCAGGAATGTAACCATACCTCGCATCATCATCAACATTGACCATATTGTAAGTATATGGAAGATGTTAGTCGAAATCGCCTGCCCAGTTATGGAAAAACATATTCAGCAGTCCCTGATCGCCTCCATCAAAGCTACCATTTTGACAAGCAAATGCTAGTAACTGTTCATATGTTGTCACATCCGGCTTAAACACGAAAACACCAGAATTGAATAAGTCCGGCCAGCCAACATCAGGAGCTGCGGATAATTCCTGCCTCTGAAATAAATCATCTATGTTTGACATAACCAAAGTGTCAGCATCAAGGAAAACACATTTACTAAACTGTGTAAGTTTCCAGCAATGCAGTTTCGTGAAACTCACACCCAGCTCAGGTCGTCCCATTGCACTTAGATTTTCATGATCCGAACTGTCAATGATGTCAAAGGTCTCCACCTGATCAAAAGTCTTTTGAAGAAGAGCCTTCATCTGGACAGTCACGTCAGCAGATATCATGATCACCAACTGTCCTTGTGTGCCAGTCTGCTTCAATGAATTGGCAAGTACCAAAGCAGCTGTTGCATACTGATCGTTGGTTGCTAGCGTAACATAAGCCTCATCTACCGATATTCCATCACACAATGAAGACTTCTTAAACCATTCTGTCACTTTAGTTTTACTTGCAACTTCGTCAACCTTAACTTTAAAACTTTTCTGGCTTGCAGTCAGTTTATCAATATCACTTCCCAAATTACTCTCATTTTCAAGCCGCTTTTGCTTCACTTTTAGTGCTTGCAGTTTTAATTCACACTCCTGAATCTTTAATTCATTGTCCTTAAGCTTGCGAGAATTCTCAGAAAGCTTCCCACCAGTTTTAAAACTCGAGTAACCACTTTTGGAAATTCTTGACCGAGTGCTTGTGGTGTGTTGCTCCCCCATGCTACCTATAGCATGTAGCTGCTGCATGTGGCTGACTGTAGCTTCCGCCTTGAAACTACCTGTGGGGGGTGGGCAGTCCACTGATGGCACATAATGAGCAATAATTCTCTCCACTAGTTCAGCTTTAATTCCACCAACTGCTAAGCCTTTCTGACGAAGTATTTCTTTTAACTGTTCTCTGGTTTTTGTTTTCAGTTCTTCTTCTGTGTATTGCTTTGCAGCCAGTTCATAAAATTTTGGCTCTGCCATTATAAACAAGCTGTGAAAAATTTATACTAGTCAAATAAACCAGTTATTGCTGAATCTAGGTCACAGAACTCAAACCAGGTATTGCAAATTTTCAATGTCACTGTCTGATCAACACCAGGCTTGTAGGCTGTACAGCTTGTCCTGTATAACAAATGCAGTCATCATTGCTGTCCATGTCTGACTTTGTACTCAGCTAACCTCCTCCTGTCCTGTAGTTTTCCCAACAAGAATGGTAGAAAGATATAAAACTGTGAGAGACTACTACTTCATGATGCCCAAAGTCAAAATAATTCATGTTTGAGTAGCTTTATTACGTTTTATCTGTAAAAAAATCATAAGAAAATATAACAAACTAATTTGAGCCAAAAAAGAAACAAGGAAATTAATAATAAAGTCAGACTAATAACAATCAAAGTAAACTTACATCATGGCTCTACTACTCTTGACAAATAAATGGTTTAACTGAGACAGAACAACAACTTTCTTAGCCAAGAACAGACTGCCAACTAACCAGGTAAACTAGCTCTGTCAGTAGAGCATGACAGAAAGAAGCCAAGTCAAGACTTACATATATGAATGCAGTTAAAAAGGACAGTATAGGGGGGGGTTTACAGAATGAAAGAACACTGAAGTACAACCTAAAATCCTTCACAATTGGACCACCTGAATTACCCTGTAGATAAACAATGAATATGATAGTGTTGCAATTTTTAAAGCCACTTTTTCTGATTACTTCCTACGTTTCATCATTCATATAATCTATGGATTCCTATATTATTTTAGACAGTAATTACAGTAAACTACACAAAACTCGAACACCTCGGTACCGGAATTTGTTCGACTTGTGCGAGAGGACAAGTAAGAAAACAAGTTTGAGTCAGTCATCAATGTCAAACTGCAGTCTGTGAAAATGACAAACTGAGCTTTTAATTAAATATCAAAGAATAGTTTTATGAATAATCAAAAATAAAATGGCTGGTCCACTTCTGTTGTATTCCGAGTAGCATGTTTAATAGAATTCTGCAATAATATTATTGTGATCTACACTAATATTGTGATATAAACCAAGTTCGTTAAGCCATGTCATGTTCAGCATTTTGCTAAGGTACATGCTAGAAGGATGGTAAGGTTCTGTCGGGCACATCAACTGATTCAATTTTTTTTATTTTATACATTTGTCTGAAATCTCTGGAAGATGATTTTATTTTTTGTTGCTTTTTAAGATTATTGTAGCTACTATTGCGTAGAACTTTAGGACTGAAATCTTATTTTCACCACGGAGTTCAACGCTATATACGTTCATTTCATGCTAAAAATGATTTAATGCAAATAGCACATGCCTGCTTCAAGGGCGAGCGGGTAAACCATAGATAATAATAATATTATGGCAAGCTGAAGTTATAGCAAAGTCATAGATATGAGGAATGCATTGTACTTTTTTGCCAGCTAGCGGTTGAATATCGCAGCGTGTCACGCAATCACATGCTGTAGGAAGAGGGAATTCTCCAATGATAGTATTATTCTCCGTGATTTAATCTTATTAAAATAGCACTACTATCGGCTAAAAGCCTTTTCACAGTTCCGGTGATTGATGATGATCGTGAAAAGGTAAAAGGTTAAGTGTACCAGTCAATGCATTTGTGTAGACTTGACACTGCTTCACAGCACATGCTATGGTAACAAAAACAGTTTTAACAGCTAGAACCTCACCTAGTTTATTTTTTCTTGTATTCTAGTAAGATTCTGCTAGTAAATCACTTTATGCACAGACTAATGCATAATTTAACTAAAGTTCAAAGAAACAACAGAAGTTACTGAACGGATGCGACAAACAGCTTTGCTTTGCACACGTGTCACGTGACGGTTGTAGCTAAGATGCGTTGCTGTGGTACACTTGAGCTTGGAACTTGGTACGTGAACTGCGCATGCGCCCAACGAAACTGTGAAAAGCCTTATTGACGACAAAATATTATACATTAAAATTCATCATAATGTACTGACGTCATAATGTACTGACATCACACTGTACTGACATCATACTGTGCTGACATCATACTGTGCTGACATCATAATGTGCTGACGTCACACTGTGCTGACATCATACTGTGCTGACATCATACTGTGCTGACATCATACTGTGCTGACATCACACTGTACTGACGTCATACTGTGCTGACGTCATACTGTGCTGACATCGTACTGTGCTGACATCGTACTGTACTGACATCGTACTGTACTGACATCGTACTGTGCTGACATCGTACTGTGCTGACATCACACTGTACTGACATCATAATGTACTGACGTCATAATGTACTGACATCACACTGTGCTGACATCATACTGTGCTGACATCGTACTGTACTGACATCATACTGTGCTGACATCACACTGTGCTGACATCGTACTGTACTGACATCATACTGTGCTGACATCATACTGTGCTGACGTCGTACTGTGCTGACATCATACTGTACTGACATCATACTGTACTGACATCATACTGTGCTGACATCGTACTGTACTGACATCATACTGTGCTGACATCACACTGTACTGACATCGTACTGTGCTGACATCATACTGTACTGACATCATACTGTGCTGACATCGTACTGTACTGACGTCATACTGTGCTGACATCATACTGTACTGACATCATACTGTGCTGACATCACACTGTACTGACATCGTACTGTACTGACATCATACTGTGCTGACATCATACTGTACTGACATCATACTGTGCTGACATCATACTGTACTGACATCATACTGTGCTGACATCATAATGTGCTGGCATCGTACTGTACTGACGTCGTACTGTGCTGACATCACACTGTACTGACATCGTACTGTACTGACATCATAATGTGCTGACATCATACTGTGCTGACATCACACTGTACTGACGTCGTACTGTGCTGACGCCGTACTGTACTGACATCATAATGTGCTGACATCATACTGTGCTGACATCACACTGTACTGACATCGTACTGTACTGACATCATAATGTGCTGACGTCGTACTGTACTGACGTCGTACTGTGCTGACATCACACTGTGCTGACATCATACTGTGCTGACATCATACTGTGCTGGCATCATACTGTGCTGACATCATACTGTGCTGACATCATACTGTGCTGGCATCGTACTGTACTGACATCATACTGTGCTGACATCGTACTGTGCTGACATCACACTGTACTGACATCATACTGTGCTGACATCGTACTGTGCTGACATCATACTGTACTGACGTCGTACTGTGCTGACATCACACTGTACTGACATCACACTGTGCTGACATCACACTGTACTGACGTCGTACTGTACTGACGTCGTACTGTGCTGACAACGTACTGTACTGACATCATACTGTGCTGACGTCGTACTGTACTGACGTCGTACTGTGCTGACATCACACTGTACTGACGTCGTACTGTGCTGACATCATACTGTGCTGACGTCGTACTGTGCTGACATCACACTGTGCTGACATCACAATGTACTGACGTCGTACTGTGCTGACATCGTACTGTACTGACATCATACTGTGCTGACATCACACTGTACTGACGTCGTACTGTGCTGACATCATACTGTGCTGACATCGTACTGTGCTGACATCACACTGTGCTGACATCATACTGTACTGACGTCGTACTGTGCTGACATCGTACTGTGCTGACATCATACTGTACTGACATCATACTGTACTGACATCGTACTGTGCTGACATCATACTGTGTTGACATCACACTGTACTGAAGTCGTACTGTACTGACATCATACTGTGCTGACGTCGTAGTGTGCTGACATCATACTGTGCTGACATCGTACTGTGCTGACATCACACTGTACTGACGCCGTACTGTACTGACATCGTACTGTGCTGACATCACACTGTACTGACGTCGTACTGTACTGACATCGTACTGTGCTGACATCATACTGTGCTGACATCATACTATACTGACGTCGTACTGTACTGACGTCGTACTGTGCTGACATCACACTATACTGACGTCGTACAGTACTGACGTCGTACTGTGCTGACATCACACTATACTGACGTCGTACTGTACTGACATCATACTGTGCTGACATCATACTGTGCTGACACCATACTGTGCTGACATCGTACTGTACTGACATCATACTGTGCTGACATCACACTATACTGACGTCGTACAGTACTGACATCGTACTGTGCTGACATCACACTGTACTGACGTCGTACTGTACTGACGTCGTACTGTGCTGACATCACACTATACTGACGTCGTACAGTACTGACGTCGTACTGTGCTGACATCACACTATACTGACGTCGTACTGTACTGACATCATACTGTGCTGACATCACACTGTACTGACGTCGTACTGTACTGACATCATACTGTGCTGACATCATACTGTACTGACATCATACTGTGCTGACATCACACTGTGCTGACATCACACTGTACTGACGTCGTACTGTACTGACGTCGTACTGTGCTGACATCATACTGTACTGACATCGTACTGTACTGACATCATACTGTACTGACATCATACTGTACTGACATCATACTGTGCTGACATCGTACTGTGCTGACATCACACTGTACTGACGTCGTACTGTACTGACATCATACTGTACTGACATCATACTGTGCTGACATCACACTGTACTGACGCCGTACTGTACTGACGTCGTACTGTGCTGACATCATACTGTACTGACATCGTACTGTACTGACATCATACTGTGCTGACATCATACTGTACTGACGTCGTACTGTGCTGACATCGTACTGTGCTGACATCACACTGTACTGACGCCGTACTGTACTGACATCATACTGTACTGACATCATACTGTGCTGACATCGTACTGTGCTGACATCACACTGTACTGACGCCGTACTGTACTGACGTCGTACTGTAGTGACATCACACTGTACTGACGCCGTACTGTACTGACGTCGTACTGTGCTGACATCGTACTGTGCTGACATCACACTGTACTGACGTCGTACTGTGCTGACATCGTACTGTACTGACATCATACTGTACTGACATCACACTGTACTGACATCATACTGTGCTGACATCACACTGTACTGACATCACACTGTACTGACGTCGTACTGTACTGACGTCGTACTGTGCTGACATCACCCTATACTGACGTCGTACAGTACTGACGTCGTACTGTGCTGACATCACACTATACTGACGTCGTACTGTACTGACATCATACTGTGCTGACATCATACTGTGCTGACATCATACTGTGCTGACATCGTACTGTACTGACATCATACTGTGCTGACATCACACTATACTGACGTCGTACAGTACTGACATCGTACTGTGCTGACATCACACTGTACTGACGTCGTGCTGTACTGACGTCGTACTGTGCTGACATCACACTATACTGACGTCGTACAGTACTGACGTCGTACTGTGCTGACATCACACTATACTGACGTCGTACTGTACTGACATCATACTGTGCTGACATCACACTGTACTGACGTCGTACTGTACTGACATCGTACTGTACTGACATCACACTGTACTGACGTCGTACTGTACTGACGTCGTACTGTGCTGACATCGTACTGTGCTGACATCACACTGTACTGACGTCGTACTGTACTGACATCATACTGTGCTGACATCGTACTGTGCTGACATCACACTGTACTGACGTCGTACTGTACTGACATCGTACTGTGCTGACATCACACTGTACTGACGTCGTACTGTACTGACGTCGTACTGTGCTGACATCACACTATACTGACGTCGTACAGTACTGACGTCGTACTGTGCTGACATCACACTATACTGACGTCGTACTGTACTGACATCATACTGTGCTGACATCATACTGTGCTGACATCGTACTGTGCTGACATCACACTGTACTGACGTCGTACTGTACTGACATCATACTGTGCTGACATCGTACTGTGCTGACATCACACTGTACTGACGTCGTACTGTACTGACATCATACTGTGCTGACATCACACTGTACTGACGTCGTACTGTACTGACATCGTACTGTGCTGACATCACACTATACTGACGTCGTACAGTACTGACGTCGTACTGTGCTGACATCACACTATACTGACGTCGTACTGTGCTGACATCGTACTGTGCTGACATCACACTGTACTGACGTCGTACTGTACTGACATCATACTGTGCTGACATCACACTGTACTGACGTCGTACTGTGCTGACATCGTACTGTGCTGACATCACACTGTACTGACGTCGTACTGTACTGACATCGTACTGTGCTGACATCACACTATACTGACGTCGTACTGTGCTGACATCACACTATACTGACGTCGTACAGTACTGACGTCGTACTGTGCTGACATCACACTATACTGACGTCGTACTGTACTGACATCGTACTGTGCTGACATCACACTATACTGACGTCGTACAGTACTGACGTCGTACTGTGCTGACATCACACTATACTGACGTCGTACAGTACTGACGTCGTACTGTGCTGACATCACACTATACTGACGTCGTACTGTACTGACATCATATTCTTCATCAAATATTCTTTCCTGTCGCAATGTTCTTTGAGATCGTTTTCATCGTTCCTCTGTCAAGGGACGTGTTTTGTACCGATGCAATGTCTCAGTGTTTTGCCAAGTTATCGTACTTCTTTGCCGGTTGGAGAGCTCGACACGTCATGGGCGCCATCGTCATCAGTATTCCATCACTGGTCCGTGATCAGGAACTTCTACTGTCCCTCGTTGCAGAATTCGGCCGTGTCGAGATTTTATTGTTACGTGGTGCTTATTACGATTTTGCATTATTGCAATTTTACACAACTCACTTGCTGGATGAAGTCCTTTCTAGCCATGCTCGTAGGAATTTTGAATTATGAATTATGAATTTATTCCACAGCAACTCAAACATACATATAAATTGATATAACATTGAAAAAACGTAAACTATGCGAGTTACTGTGAGGAGGAGGAAGGAGCATTTAGCTTTCGAGTCCTCATCCAGATAAGTGAAACAATTGACAATTAACATTACATTTTCATCAGTTATAATTTACATTAGAACAAAATAAGTTTTGTTAGTAACTTAAGATCAGGATGAGTAAAATTGTGAGTTAATTATACCGTTGTAGTAGGTAATTTTCTGATGCTTTTTTAAATTGATAAAGATTAAGAGTTTTCATTTCACGCGGAATTGATGACCATATTTTAATAGCATTATATTTTGATGACTGTTTCATTATATTTGTTTTTGGAAGGGGGAGTACATAGTTTTCGACTGAATATCTTGTGTAATGATCATGTTGATTTGAAACTAGGCATCGCATTATTGGTCCTGTTAAATATCACTCCATTTTTGCCGGACTCCCTCTTGAGCAATTCTACCGATAGCTCCCTCGGAACAAAGAATGGCCTATTTCACGGAGAAAGCTCGGCGGGACTGCTTTCTAGAAATGATAGCTTGAAGGTGGAGATTGTTCTTGATATCATGCTTTTGCTAATCTTGGTCTTTTTTCTGAATCGGGAGCTCGAAATAAGTTACCGCCTCTGTTACCATGCCGATGTGGAAGCCACGAAAGATAAAGAAAAGATTCAGACACTGAAGAACCAAGCCGACTGGTTGTTGCACAACATCATTCCAGAGTACGTCACTGATAGTCTGAAAAACACGTGCAAATATTCCCGCAACCACGAATGTGTCGGAGTCATCTTCGCGAGCTTTCGGAACTTTTCGGAAATGTATGACGAGAGCTTCTAGGGCGGACGAGAGTATCTGCGTGTTCTGAACGAGGTCGTCGGCGATTTCGATGAACTTCTTGATAGGCCAGAGTTTGTGAGTGTGGAAAAGATCAAAACGATAGGCAGCACGTTTATGGCTGCTTCCCGACTGAATCCCAACTTGCGAAACACCCACAAATACGCTCATTTGTTTGAGCTATTGAAATGCAAAAAACTCTGAAAATTTTTAACGAATCTTTGCTAGAATTCAAATTCATCATGCGCATCGGATATTATTTTGGTGAAGTAACGGCAGGCGTGATCGGCACCACAAAACTACTATATGACATTTGGGATGACACCGTGAATATGCCTTCGCGCATGGACAGTACCGGAGTGTCCGAACATATACAAGTACCCGAAGACTGTATAAACGTGTTAAGTGAAATATATGAATTTAAATATCGTTCACTGCTTAAAGTAAAAGGGAAGACCGATACTAACGTATATACCTTAGTAGGTAAAAAAGAGGGGGCCACATATCCAATTTCATATCTGCAGGAGAAATCGCAGCTACTTAATTAGTATGAAATTATGAAGATTCCACATTGATGCTCATGTAGAAATAACTTAAATATTATGAAAAATTAATTTATTTAGTTGTAAATTTAACATGTAGGTTATTGACAATGGCCTGTGTCAACTTTGTAAATTTTGGAAATGATTATATCATTTCAAGCTTTTGTGTTATACAGTCTTACGGTATTTTTGGCAAGTGAATCCATTTTAAAAATAATTATTTTGTTAATGTGAATATTTTGCAGTACATTGTTCTCTAGTTTTATTGTAAATAATTAGATCATGGTGTAGAAGAACAAGTGTTATTTGGCATTATCGTGATTTTACTCTTAAATTAAGTTTAATTTAAAAGCGTATTTTTAGTCAGGTAGCAATATTGACTAAAGCCAGGTTTCACCGAATTCGCGACTTTGGCGACTATGTGAAAATTTTTACATCCAGCAGTCATCAAATATGCTCCAAAAATCCCCATGTACTCGCCAAACATTCGCGGGTGCACACCGTTGTCACCAAAAGATTCCTGGTTTCCGCAATTTTTTTTTTTAAATGTTTAAAGTTTGTTGCCAGAGTCACAAAACTCCCCACCTCGCCAAAACTTCTTCAAACCGTCGTAAAGTTGTCTAAACATGCACCAAACCTGCACAAACACGTTGCTAATTATTAGTTAATTACGACTGCAATTGTCAGAATTCACGGTCATAGTTAATTAATGACATCATTAGTTGCCGGCTAATTTAGGAAAGTATTTATATGCTGGCAGTTATTCACGATATTTGTCAACAATTTTACAATTCACAAAAGCTTTGCGACATTTTCAGATGCTTAAGACAATTTGAGAATACTGCGACGATTTTTCATCTAATTTTCGAACATTTTGCCGACATCTTGCAGATGCTCAGTTGCCCCGCATTTCCTTCTGCCAAAATTCTGGTGAAATAGTAGTGAAATGATCTCGATATACTTAAGCAAATTGTCACAGGAGTAGCCAGATGTGCGCAAATGTATCGTGCAAATTTCGTTCAACGTTCTCCGGAACTTGGCCCGAGAAAAAGCCTGAAATTTGCAAAGACGTGTCGAAAATCGTGGGAAATTAGTTACAGCTTCACAAATGATTTGCGATCTGGGCAATAAACATGTCAGGAAAATTTTTTGGTGACTGCCGGACTAAGAAAATTTTCCATCATCGCAAAAAATTGTTCAGATTCCGTGAAAATCTGGCTTAACATTTACGTTTTGCTTTTACACAGCTACATTTTGTCCTAGAATTAAATTTGCTGTGATCGTAAGACATAAATAGTTACTGTTAAAATATGATATCCCGTTCTCATCATTACTGAGGATATCCCTTTAATATGAGCCACTGGCAATGGCACCATGGACATGTTTAGATGTATGTATACCTTTTTTGTGAGGTAGACAATCACAATCTCCACTGCAAATGAAACCACTCAAAGTATCAAACTTAGGCAGTGATGAGCCAGTCATGTGAAGTGTACGATGAGTTGTTCACTGGTAATGAACCCTTCCGTTGTATTCTTTGGACTGTTGTCAAAAGTACTTGAGAATAATTTGCATGCCTTCTTCTCCCAGTTACCTCAATGAGGGAGGATGGGAAGTGTATCATTGTTGTAAATCATACATCAGACAACATCATTGTTTATAAAGTAGGCCATGATAGGCCATGATACTGTCACTAAGTGTACGGCCTCGGCTGGCATAGTCACATAGTGCTTCACTGAAGTGGCAGAGTCATCTTACCACATTCGGATTTTTGTATGTCCACTTCAAAATTAATGACCAGAAGCAGTTTGGCAGGTTAGACCACATAAATGTGATTTTCCAAACATCCATTTATGGATCAGAATGAAACCCAGTGTTGCTTAACTTCATATGTGTAGAAGGTCCCGTGATTGTACCTGTATCACTTTTTTTTAACGTTAGTAGCATTTTTTAACAACATAAGCCTTCGTGTTAGGTAGATGTACATGTACATAATATCATTGTTACTTGTGTGTTTGTCTGTAACTAATAAGGCTACCATATTGTAATATGTCCTTGTAGTGTTGCTGACAGAGGTACTTGTAGTGTTGCTGACAGAGGTACTTGTAGTGTTGCTGACAGAGGTACTTGTAGTGTTGCTGACAGAGGTACTTGTAGTGTTGCTGACAGAGGTACTTGTAGTGTTGCTGACAGAGGTACTTGTAGTGTTGCTGACAGGACGAGCGTTCTCTACCAAAGTTTGAATCGAATTCGTGATTTTCACACTTTCGAATCAAAACGAATTTCGGAATTCTCGAATGGGAATCAAATTCAGTTTTAAAGATTCTCGAATCATTAATAAAAGGCAGTCTCACAATGATCATGCATATTGCTCGATTTTGTTCTGCAATAAAAACAGTAATAATTTGTTTGAAAATTTTACAGAAATTGCAGCTAACCGGTGCTGATTGCATAATATTCAAAACTATTTTAGTGATAAAAAACGCATGTCATTTAAATGCTGAACGCTCACTACTAACTGCTGAAAAGTATTTGATTTTCAGCATGCAGACTTTTTCACTGTATTCTGCTGTATTAACAAAAGTAATGCTCTTAAGCCAGGGGTGTGCAAATTGCGGCCAGCGAAGAGATTTGTCAACCTAATGAAAGTGCGGCCCGGGCGATTAATTGAGTGTATCCAGCTGAAGTCCGTGCCACGATCCCAAAGATAGTGCGGGTAGTTTTTTTTACTAGATCGAATGCCATTAACCCTTACAAGACGGTTGTAGCTTAATGTCATTGTACTACACAGACTGTGTGATACACATTACTAATATGCATTGTAATGAAAATACCACTATATGTCCTGAATTTAGAAATATACGGTTTGTAATATAAATTTTAATAACTTCTAAAATAGTTTCTTGAGTGTAGTAGTAATGATGTACGCAGGTCGGATGCAAAAAATCGTTATTAGGCCTTTCTGTACTTGGCTCCTTGATCAAACTGTATGTGACCCGCAGGAATTGTGGGAAAGTTTAATGTGGACTGGCTAGTAAGATAATTTGCACACCCCTGTCTTAAGCTGCTGGCATAGCTACATTTAGTTACTCTAGTATTACTCTAGTAATAACACTTAAAATACGTTATTTTCTGCCTACTTGTGTATGTGCCAGAGGTATTTATACTTAAAGAATTAGCGATGTTTTATGTTGTGATTGTAAAATGTGAAAATTTAAAATTGAACGGATTAGGCAGGAAATGCTGTAATCCATTCAAGGTTAAACTGTTGGGCACTCGAATGTAGGCTTCCTTGTCACGGGATTAGCCAGGTTCGAAAGTTAGGGGGAGCAAGCATATAAATAAGGCGCCATGACACATACCAAATAATTTTTAACGCATTAACTATACATTCTAATTTTGTTTAAAATCAAAATGTGAGGAAGATACAGATTTAAAGGATGTACATAATTGTTATTTTGTATTTAAAATTAAAACACAACGGGAAATTTTGCAGTAAGCTCTTAAATCTCAAAACATAATAACAACATGATGTGCTATTTAATTATTTTAATTTTAAACAAATATATGTTTTATATAAAGCTGCTGTACATGCTGTGGTATATCTAGTAAATGCTGTGTACTTGCTGTGCATGGTACAGCTCCCATACATGGTACAACAATGTTTTATATAAAGCTGCTGTACTTGCTGTGGTACATCTAGGAAATGCTGTGTACTAGCTGTACATGGTACAGCTCCCATACATGGTACAACAATGTTTTATATAAAGCTGCTGTACTTGCTGTGGTACATCTAGGAAATGCTGTGTACTAGCTGTGCATGGTACAGCTCCCATACATGGTACAACAATGTTTCATATAAAGCTGCTGTACTTTCTGTGGCTTTTCTAGTAAATGCTGTTTTCCAGTAAAGAAAAGGCAGTTTTCGTATTTCTCTAACCAACAGAAAAAGTTGAATTCAGGGACTACATAGTATAGTTTTTACAATTACCTATAAGCTCTTGTCTTTTTGCTCTTTTGTGTAGTCCTTTGTAGGTATGCAGCGCCTGTAGGTTGACTTCTCGGCAGTCTTCACAAACCTGCACACCCCCTGGCGCCCGCAATAGTGTGTAACGTTAATTCATTTCATGCAGTTTCCTATTAGATCACATCAGTAGGCAGGAAACCTTTCTTTCGTTGCTAAAACATTTGGGTACGATGTGATGGATGTCTATTTCTCACACTTTAGTCAAAAGTGAGAGGTCTGCTAAATTTCACTGAATGTAACTTACACAACATCTAGTGCAGCAAAAAAGAACTTAGGCAAAACAATGCAAATTTATTTTTAAAAATAAAAACAATACCTGAAAAGGAATAAAAGCATGTTTAAAAAAACTGATGAATACAAAGCGATCTAAAACAATTAAACCATGTTTAAAAAACTTACACAACATCTAGGGCAGCAAAAAAGAACTTAGGCAAAACAAAGCAAATTTATTTTTAAAAATAAAAACAATACCTGAAAAGGAATAAAAGCAGATTTCAAAAAACTGATGAAAACAAAGCGATCTAAAGCAACTAAACATGTTTAAAAAACTTACACAACATCTAGGGCAGCAAAAAAGAACTTAGGCAAAAAAAGCAAATTTATTTTTAAAAATAAAAACAATACCTGAAAAGGAATAAAAGCAGATTTCAAAAAACTGATGAAAACAAAGCGATCTAAAGCAACTAAAGCATGTTTAAAAAACTTACACAACATCTAGGGCAGCAAAAAAGAACTTAGGCAAAAAAAGCAAATTTATTTTTAAAAATAAAAACAATACCTGAAAAGGAATAAAAGCAGATTTCAAAAAACTGATGAAAACAAAGCGATCTAAAGCAACTAAAGCATGTTTAAAAAAACTGGTAAACATAAGAAAAGACAGTAAAAGTGTTTTCTGTTCCGTTAAATTATACTTATAATAACAACTAATTCTTTCCTCCAATGAGACTGCCTGACACCGTCTCAATTGTTTCTGCCAAAATATTTCCTGAATTATAATCTTCCATCTCTTCTTCCTCTACAGAAGTAACCTCAACGTCCGCCTTTTTTCTTTTTATTGAATCATTCTTTGTTTCAGCATGCTCTTTTGCTTCATCTGCTTTTACAGTAGTAGCTTCAATATCGGTATGCTTTTCTGCATCACTTCTTTTTTGTGACACATCTTCTGTTTCCACACCATCTTCTTTTTCATATCTTTTTAAAACCTTTTCATTTGAAGTAAAACCAGTATCAGCAAGCTCTTCCATTTCTTCTTCATTAATTGAATTAACAACTATTTCAGCATCCGTCTCCGCTTTGTCACCCTTGGCAGAAGCGTCTTTTGCTGCACCTTCCTTTTTTGTCTCGTCACCAGAACTAGTGCTAATGTCCGACCTTCTTTGTCTGATCAGAAAAACCAATAGAACAACTATTACACCAAACAATACCACAATAACTAGAATCATTAGTACAAGTCCAGAAGAAACACTTGGTGTGCTTGACACTAGCAGTTCTGGGTCAGTCAATGTTGAGTTACCTGCAGTCGGTGATGTAATTATTGCTACAGCATAACCACATCGATTTTTGCTATTTGATCCAGCCAAGCAAGCACTTAAGCCAACCACCATCTTTCCTGTTGCGTCTACATTCAGTGTAATCTTTCCTTCGGGGTTAATTCGAGCGATATTTTTGTTGCTTAAAATTGTGTATAATATCTGTGCATTATTGTGAGTTTCAAAGGTTGCTTTTACTTGACCAATATATGATCCAGCAACTCCTGTACTGTTGAACACGTAGGAATTTTGAACAAACATGGGATTTTTCAGTGCTGCATTTCTCACATCAACAGTAACATTAACAGTTCCTACTTGCCAATGTGTTTCAGTATTGTGAACCAATACAGCAAGTTCGTAGTGATCCTTAATACCTTCATTTAGCTTTGAAACTAGAACCAGACCTAAGATTGATGTACTTGCATTTTGCAGTTTATTTACGATTAAACTAAAGTCATTTACCGCCACACCCTGCTTTGTCTTTAATGTATAGGAGGGGTGCATTTCTGAATTACCAATAAGAGCAGGCACTAATAATATCATTGTGTCATCAGGTTCGTGTTCAAACACATCGACTGAAAAACTTTTTTTTTTGAAATTTACGGCATTTTGTCTGATTTCAACAGATAAGAGTGCTCTGTCATAATGTGTAGCATCATCACGTTCTGTTGCTTGAACAAGAGTGTGGTAAACAACTGATGCAGGAAGGTGTTGAACAGCCGTAATTTCACCATTTACTTCATCTATTTTAAATTTGTTTTCTAATTGGCTTGGATA